>JANSTU010024861.1:0-12901 GCA_027564075.1 Bolitophila hybrida
CCGAATAATGACGCTTTCGAATGAAGTTGGTTTTGCTTGGATGCTTTGAGATGTGGATGCAGGAGCGACATCTATGTACAACCTTTAAAACTTAGTTGTAGACCTAATATATCAAGGTTGAGGAAGTTTCGGTTGTTGTTACTCTTGAAAAATCATCAAGTTCTGTGATAATAGTAATGTAATAGGACCTTATTGAATTATAATGATTTTTATTCAAATATGTTCGATTGTTTAATAATTGAAATACTGAGTTTGAAAAAAAGTTTTATTTCACACAAAAAATATTATTAAATGACAAATAAAAAAATTAATTAATGCACAACAGCGCTATACAAATCTCGACCTTTTGCAGCTGTCAAAAAGTTCAAAAATCGACAACAACGCGGTGAATCTTTCGTTATTATAGCAATGATGATTTATGTATAGAGTGTAGTTGTGTATTGTGTATATATGTATAATTGCAACTTGCGATACAAGTCGCGTTGTACAACCGCGAATTAAATAATTTAACGTTTTTATATCAAATGTACTTAAATTAATATTGTGAATATTCCAAATTAATTTACTTCTTTTTAGTTTTGTAAGTTCTTATTTTAATTTTGTGAATATTTCCAAATTTAATTCGTTCAGAGAGCCGTTGCCGCTATTTAAAAGCCGCTGTCATGTCAAGTCAAAAGTGTCAAGTTGAAATAAAAGAAATTACAAAATGGCATGTTGAATGTTTTCTCGCACGTGGTTTTAATATTTTGTGTACTGTAATCGACAGTTCTTCTAAGTTTCAAAGTTTTAACTGTAAATTACTCCAATAAATATCCTATCACAATGCCCAAGTCAAAGAGAGATAAGAAAAGTAAGTAAATCGTTTATTAAATAATCGGAAAATATGTTTAATGACCGGTAAATTGTTTGTAGTTTCTCTTACAAAAACCGAGCGCAAGGGGCTACAATGGAAACAACAGATTGTCGAAGACATCCGCAACTGCGTGCTAAAGTACCCAAACATCTTTCTGTTCTCTGTGCAGAATATGCGTAACAACCTGCTGAAGGAATTGCGTTCCGAGTGGAAACATAATTCGCGCTTTATTTTCGGCAAGAACAGGATAATGCAGTTGGGTCTAGGCAAGACAAACGATGACGAGGTTGAACCACATTTACATAAGGTATGAGTGGATATTATTTAAAAACTAATTTAGCATTATAAATTTAATTATTTATTATAGCTTTCCAAGCGTCTGCATGGACAATGCGGTCTCTTGTTTACAGACAAGTCAAAGGATGAGGTTTTGGAGTGGGCACAACAGTACACAGCGCTAGAATACGCTCGCAGTGGATTCATTGCTACCGAAACAGTTATTTTGCCCGAAGGTACGTTGTTTGGAGGATATTTAAATAAAATTGAACTAATATGTTTGGTATTTTTAGGTCCTCTGGAGGATTTCGCACATTCAATAGAACCACATTTGAGGTCTCTTGGTCTGCCCACAAAATTACATAAAGGAATTATTGAATTGTACAAAGAGCATACCGTGTGTATCGAGGGAAAAGTATTGACACCAGAGCAAGCCAGGTAAATACACTTATTATGAATATAAAACGTTTCTTTAACTAAATCTGTTCAAATTGTAGAATATTAAAATTGATTGCCAAACCAATGGCAACATTCACACTTGAGATCAAGTGCTATTGGTCAAAGGAAGATGGGTTTGAGTCTTTTGTGGATGATGAGAATACCACCGACAGTGGTAATGCCGACGATGAAATGGATCAGGATGATGCCAATATGGATGACGATGATGAGGAAGAAGATGTGTAATTATATTTGTTACCTACCCATAAATAAATTCGTTTAAGAAAACATAAAAAACACCCGTTTTTATTATTTAAATAGTATTTTTTTGCTTGTTATTGGCTGATGCACATTTATTTAGGGTTATACAATTCTGGCTAAGCTAGACGAAGGAAGCGTGTGTAGAAAAGTTACGTTACACATATACATACACTTGAAGCGGTAAATAGCGTTTTTTTTTAAAGTTTGTTTGATGAAGATATAGTTTTTTTAGTGTTTATTTGTGTGTGTATAAATATATGAAAATGGTTAGATGTTTAAGTGCAAGCTACGCTATTTCTGTATATATTTAAAAAAAAAACAAATAACGAAAAAGAAAACAATACAAATATAATAAATAAAATATAATTTTGACATAATTTTAAGTGCAGCACAACAGCAATGGCTACATAAATTTAAAGCATTCTGTTTTTCGAGTTTTTCTGCGTATTTAGATTTCGGGAATTGTGGGCAGCTGTTTGGACAAGGAAGCTGGTGATTGTGTCGACTGACCAGATGACAATATGCTTGGCAAATCCACGTTTATGTCTAGTACCGGATCACGCCAATAGTTGAAGTTTGAGAATTCCACAGATTCCTCGATATCGTTGATAGGCGGGAAAAGCTGATCAACGATATATGCCATGCTACAGTATCTGCAAAAGGACATTAGATTAGTATTATTTTCGAAGAAATAAATCGGTTGAAAATGGGTTGTTTGTTAATAAGCAATATGATCATATGGGTATTAAATGATACCGAGCAGCTCGGAGATACAGCCATATAGCAAATAAATGTATAAAGCACCAAAGCAGAACCTATGATAGAATAGAGAACACCCGATAAACATTTTATTATATTAATCTGTTAGAATGTGATTAAAAATATCCCATGATCCCCATTAGCCTAATTTTAATTACATAACACAAATCCAAACTGTTCGCTTACCGGCAATCGTTGCATTGAGTGCGAAACATTGGCAAAAATAGTAGTAGTAGATTGGGACACCGGATCGAGCACCCAGTTTCAGCATATGATGTATATTATACGCAAATATCGACACATTTAGGTTTGTTTTATTTATTTTCTAAATATTCTGAATTTTTATAAAAAAAAACTTTATACTAATATTGGTTTTCTTAATGTCAATAGGTACTTGGTTCAAGTTATCACAAATTGTTCAATTTCCTTAATTGGTTTTTGTTTAGAATAGAATACAGTTAATTAATTATTTAATTTCCTAGAACCTAGATGAATGGAGTAATATATGCACCATCGTCATATTACTCCTCCAACACACCAAACTGAATATCGTCGTCGGACGTAATGCCCTCGTCGGCCGTACGACTGGCATCACTGCGATCGTCTTCCTCGTCGGATGTATCCATCGACTTGGGCAGCGGTGGGAATATTTCATTGACAACAAGAGATTGCCCAGTGTAACTGTAAGTATTATTTAAAGACATTTTAAACACTGGTGAATCTGCGTCAATAACCTCTATTTTTGTAATTGGGATGATGCATTTAGTCATGATGCTATAAAACACGCTTATGGTTTGGGTTTAACGTATGTAAAAGCAATGATTTTTGAAATGATCCTTGACCTTTGACGTAATATTATTAATCTGGAACAGGGTTGTTATATGTTTGTGATAATTGAATGTTGTATTTGAATGTTTCGGTGTGGTTTTAAACGTTTTTCTATTGCTCATAATATTAAATCAAATTTTATACATAATAATTCATATTATTTATTCATTTGCGGGAGCGTTTTGGATTTAATTAAATAAGCGGTTAGGATATCTGACATTTTTCGTTTTTTATACGAACGTTGATGTAGGACCTTTATCCTATATTTTATGGTAAATGGAACTTCAATTTACAATTTAGAAAGAAATATTTTAATTTATCAAAAAATAATAATAACATAATTCATTATTATTATATCATATATATGAAGAAATATCATAGATACGTAGACATTATTTGTGTAATTCTATTTATAAGATAAAAATAAATGTTTTATGGAATAAATCCGGGACAGCTTATCACTAAAAACCCTTTAATATTGAAGCATGTACCTCTCAAAATTCTACTCTTACTTTTAAACAAAATAATAATAATAATAATATTTGTTCAGGTGAAACTATATTTTTATTTATTCACTCAGTTTGTACACCCTATTATTGCATACATTTAGGGATATTTGTTGTTTCATTGTTTTTGTAGTATCTGAATTCTGTGTTTTAAGAGTTGAATTTCGAGTATTATAGGATTTTTACGAATTGTAAGTTTAGGAATTATGATTTTTGAGTTGTTATATTTCAGGGTGATTCACATATTTTATAAAAAGATCAGCTGATATGGCTTTCAAGAGCAGTGGGTATTGTGAATGATGAATTTAAATTATTATGAGTTTTAAGAATAAAGTGGAACATTCTGATTTACTCAATAAATCAACTTGTATACGTGATTGAAAAAAGAAACATGCTAGCCTATGATGAGACTTAACAATGCACACTTAGAATGTATTCTATTTTATTTATGTACTTACGTGGATTGGAATGTTTGGGTCAGTTCATGTTTCAACTCGCCTTTGGGATTAATTGTGAAAATTCGCATAATTGGTATACCAACAGCACGGTATGCCCAAACGTCCTATGAAATAAGAAAAAGACGAAAAACAACATAAAAAATTAGTTAATGAAAAAGGTTTAGCAAGCCTACATTGATCCGATTTCCGTAGCCGGCATAGAATGGATTCTTTTGTGGGAACAATGCTTGAATATCACTCAGACAAGCAATTTTGAATTGTTCTGGCTTCTTTTCGATGACCTCACGATGGAACGCCGAAATAAGCGAAGTTGGGTTTAGCAACAAAGGTCCATCGGGTAGTTTTACATCACCCTGGCGAATGGAGCGCAGGTATTGCCGAGTGGCCTAAAACAAAACAGAAATTAAAACAAAAAGAAAAACTAATTATTATAAAAAAAACACCATTTTTTATTTATTTTAAGAAAAGAAAATATATTAATATATAGTATAATTATTTTTTTCTTAAACAATACCTTTGACTGTCCTATCGCACGGGCTGACAAGTACAACAACTTATAGCCGTTCTCCTCTATCTTTGAAAACAATTGCGCCACTCCAATCTGAGCCCAGTCTCGACCGACCATTGGCAAAATGTGACCCAGCACATCGGACTTTGTAATTGTTCCGTCAATATCAGATATAACAACCTTGTCGTTGTGCTTCCAGCGGAACAAATAGCACTTGCATCTTGATGTTCCCTGATAGGCAGTCGTCACACTGAACGAAATCTCATTCATGCCATTCTTCAGGTTAAGACTTTCCTAAAATAATCAAACCAACTAGTGATTAGAAATAAGATATTAGAGATATTACGAAAATCCTTACAATCTGCTCAGTAGTTAGTCTCAACGATTTTCGGTACATCTCTCCCTTCAGATCATCGGTCATATTTAGACTCTTGCTTAGCTCGGACATTTCAGAATTTTCGGTTACGTTTAGTTTGCCCTCTAGACGTTCTTTTCCATCGTCACCTTGCAAATCGGACAGAGAAATTGCATTAACGTCATCATCGCCATTGTCACCAGTGTCTTTTCTGTCAAGCAGATTGTTCGATTGTTGTTGGGCCTCGCCGTTTGAGCGACGCCAATACCACCACGATGAATACCCTCTTTTTGTCTCTGGTGGTTTAATTGGCGCACTGTCTGGTGGTTTGTTCACGTTCATAAGCTGCTCAATAGCTTCCTATTAATACAAAAATTAAGTTTATTAATAAGCTTTAATACAAAATATAAAATAAAACAATGATAATAATCAAATATACACTGTCTGGATAGTTGGTTAATAAGATATACACAAGAACAAAAGTACACTCACATCTGACAATGGTTTCTGGTAAGTGATTATTGTCATGACAATGGGACAGGCAGCCGCCCAGTTGTAGTACTTGCCATTCAATCGAACTACAAGGGATGGCGATGAGAAAATTGATGGATTTTGGCATACCTAAAAATATGGGCTTGATTAGCATGCAGTGTGGTTGTGGTGGTTGATATGAGCATGTGAAATGTTTTTATTATTAAAAAAGGACACACACGGTTTACGTACATTATTGATTAATAAAAAAATACGTAAGCTTAAATTTACCTCCGAGTACTGAACGACGTGACGATCAAATTCTTCGTCACTTGGTCCACCACCGTTCTCGAGGCCTCCACACATCGAAATTGCTACGAAATCTAAATACCTACAAAGCAAATCGAAATTAGTAATTATAATATAATACCCTTTTCTAAACATACTTATTTTCATTTGACTTTCCTTCCTCATAATCAGAGTCAAGGCTTTTCGGACCATCCATTGAGCTGGGACTGTGTGGCAAAGAAGTACCGTTTCCACTCTCACGGTCATCGTCTTGGCCAACTAGTATATTCATCGATGGATCTGACTTATTGATTGGTGGAAAATAAAGGGCTGCCACCTCAGGATCAAGCCCTTCTGTATCCAAATCGGAGAGATACACTCCTTCGGATGAGCCTTTACGCAACTTCTTGGTCTGCTTCATAAAACTGAACATGTTACTTAGCATCGAGTTGCGTTGCGCATTCTTGGCCTCCTCTGGGCTCACGTCCTTCGGTTCTTCGTCCTGTGTCGGCAACTCTCCCCATTTCCACGATGCAGATGTTGACATATGATCAGTATTCTTTTTCTGTTCGCGCAGCGACATCTCAAACTCACTATCACTCTGAATTGGTGGCGTTGATGGACGCGAAGCTGTTGGACTCTTTCCCGATGCCAGCTCGGTATCACTAAAAAAGTGAATGTCCCATTTAATATTGCGTGTATTGTTTAACGTCTGATCATTTTCCTGTTGTGTAACTATTTCTTTGTCGAGACTAGACACCTCTGATTTGGGTGAGTCATCATTGGAAGAGGTTGTCGCTGTGTTGTTAGACAGTGAAACGGTGTCTGTTTCTGCGTCATTCTGGTCGGATGGTAAGGATCCCACAGATGAGCTTGACGAACTTTTTCGTTGCGTTGCTTTCTTCTTCATCATTGACTTCTTTCGTCGCTTCTTCTTTGACTTTGTTTCTTCTTTGTTTGCTGTCTCAGGAATGTGTGCAGACAATGACTTATCTTTTGTAATATGTGCATCCGGACAAGTGGATTGGGCAGTTCCATCGGCAGCATCGCCAGACTTGTTAAGTGTACTGTTCTGCCAGTCTTCAGCGACTTCAGTACCAAATAACTGATCTTCGTGCTCAGCCCATTCTTGACGAATTTTCTGCGTTGTGAACTCTTTTATAGCAACGCCGAGGTCTCGTCGTTCCATTGTGTTGTCGGTGTGTCTGCAAATATATATATATAGTTATATAAATATATAAATAAAATTTTATTAATGCTCAATTCCTATTCAACTCTCAACTCTACCTCCTGTGCGAAAAATCTGAAGTCTGATTCTCAAATAATTTCTTTTCGGCCTCCTCACTCTCCTTAGAAAAGTCAATTGAGTTACGCCGGGCTATCGGTAACTGTATGTTCTCCTCGCAAGCTGCGCTACTATTTGTTTTAAATCGATAAAAATGTCAATATATTGTTTATATTTTATTAAAGTGCATAAGTACTAACTCGAAATCTTTGGAGTCATTGAATTTTGAAAAATCGTTTGACGGCAACGGGGACGTTGCCATGTTGGCGGGCAACTGCTCTAGATCATCTTCGGCACACTCTTCAACAAAGAAAGCCTCCCCGGAGTCACCGAGTTTCATGTGAATGTCAACCTGTTCGCCATTGACTTCGATGTCGACCTGAAAATGCATTCAAATTAAAAATGATTATTTATTTGTAAATATATATAAATCTACAATTGTATTTAAAATATTTAAAAACAAAACCAACATAATCAAAACTAATTCAATATACTAATTGAAAAACTGTATTCGTATTCGTTCAATCAAATAAACTTCGCAGTCAAATAATAATGCTCGGAACATTTTATTCAGATTTTTATTATGAACTAAGTCGATTCTGAAAAGAACTAGCAATCACTATTTTGTATAGATACGTTTTTTGTACTTTTATATTTTATATTTATAGTTTTATATTTTTAGAGCTTCATCGTCTAGCAGTAGCTACGTTTTTCATCGTTTGTAATCATGCAATTGGGTGTATTAGAACATATGTTTTCTAATGCAATCGGTTTGTACATATATATACAACCTTCCCACGCAATTCCAGTAAACGAGAGATTTGATTGAGACATACGAATTTCTCATACGCATATAGAAGCATCAATTCACCAACAACGACGGAAACGACATGTTTATCTTACAAATTTAAAGACTCGTTCGAGTAAATATTTTTTGTAAAAGCTTTTAATCATCATAACAGAAAAGAGATCTATTATAGATCTGAATTAAAATTGATTTTTTTGTTTGTTGTTTTTTTTGTTTTCTACAATTTTATAGATTGGCAAAAATCCTTTTTAATACTATTGCGTCAAATATACAAATTAATTTTGAAACATTCTGAATTTCATAATATTTAATAAATTATCTTAAATTATCTCGAGAAGTATTCGAAAATGTGAACCCTCACAATAAAACGCAATTTGATCAGAAGGATCAATAAATTATAGTGTATTATGGATAATAAATTGCCTAGTTATACGTAATACATGCATTTTTATGCAGTTCCAAATAGCGCATACTAACGGCATCTCTTAGATTTTTACGTATCATTATCATCAAATTACATAGTAAGTCGTTGCAGCATTGAAAACATATGTAAAGATGTGCATAATGCCAAATCCATACATTCAAATTTAAGATTTAAGTTTTTTTTTTAAAGTTTTTTAATTGATTTTGCTGATGATTTCTTTTTCTTTTAAAAGCCTTTGATAATTAAAATTAGTTTGTTGCTGTTTGTTCCCTATATTTCTATGTTTTTATTATTATTTATTATTAACATGGCCTGAGTCAAAGCTGCTCCTATAAAATCTTTGTCCAGAATATTTGTTTTAGCCTTTTGTTAATTTTTAATATAATTTTTGAAATATTTTTGCTCCAATCAATATTTGCTGGAAAATATCTGGCAGCATTGGAAAATTACTGTGACAGAAATGTTTTAAAAAAATTTGCATAAAAACATTTAAAATATTTAGTTGTTGGATAGACACCCAAGACTTTATTAAAATATGCCCAACTGTATTCATTTAAGGACATTTAAAAACATAATTCTAGTTTGCCACATACAATTGTTTAAATATATAATAAATTATCATTAGAAAGTTTATTTGCATACGTTTAATAACAGAAAAGCAACCAAAAGTTCAATATATGAATAAATCAAAAGTTTAATCGGCTCTTTTTTGTAACCTGAAGGGTAAATTTTATTAAAAATCTGATATACATATTTAAGAAAATACAAAGCAGACTTGCTTTTATTTCATTAAAAACTATTCTGAAAGAATTTCTTACTGCTTTAATATCTCTTGCTGGCCTAATTGTGAACCACCTAGTTACAATGTCTTTAATAAAAACATGATGACGGACACAAAGCTTTGTTATGATTGATTGATTGATTTGTTATGTAACAAAAAAGACTTTTACGGAGACCTAATGTG
Source organism: Bolitophila hybrida (assembly GCA_027564075.1). Lineage (NCBI taxonomy): Eukaryota > Metazoa > Arthropoda > Insecta > Diptera > Mycetophilidae > Bolitophila > Bolitophila hybrida. The sequence continues at coordinate 9,483 of JANSTU010024861.1, forward strand.
AAAAAATAGACAAAGTCTCTAAATAGATACAACCAACGATGCTTATAATTTTTATAGGTGCACAGTGCCCACAGTACTCAGTTTCAGCATTCAAGGTCATACAGTACAATATGAAAAATATAATTATAAATATACTACACATGGTGGACTCATCGTCATAAGAATGAGTAAATTGGATGATACCGAGTGACGAACTATGGACTTTGTAGCTTGAACTCGTTTGTTTTTTTGCGATAATCGTATCTGTGTATTTATAATATCTACATCTATACAAATACAAAGACGCACACTACATAAATAACTAAAATATTATACAACAATACAAACAAACTTATATATGAACAGGTGATGCTCAACAGCTGTCTGTGAGTGGAGTGCTATAGATATAATAAAGAGTTTTAGGAAAAGTTTGTACTTACAATTTTCTCGCGACTGCGTAGAACTCCAAGCTTTCCAAAGCGGACGTGGAACGGTGAGCACAAAAATGTGCCATCGGGCTGCTCGACGACTATCACATCGATGGCACCCGTTAGGGTGGCGCCATTAATTTCACTGTAGAACTCTCTGAAATTACTGAAAATATTCACTAGGCTGTTCATTGTTGTTGAATGATTTTGTTATTTGCACAACTTATTTGCTGGTCAACAAACTGTTTTGAAAGCGCGATAGACACGATGCACTTGTGTTGCTATATACCCAGTCAGGGTGTCAGGGTGGAAAGTCAACTTATCACTGTTTCCACATAATATCTGAAGACACTTGACCAGTATATGGTTGTATTTATACTAAATTTGTGTATATATTTTAAAGTCACTAGAGTAGCGTTCACTCGACACGGATATAATCAATATTTTGTATTTTAATTAATTAGTTTCTTGTGTATTTAAATATATTTTTATCTATATAGATGTTGATAACTTTATGACTGTGTTTTGATGTTGTGTGTAAATATATATAAATATAAATCACACTGGCGGAGCTTTCTTGATTTCGTAATTGTATTTACATAAAATCAGCTACAATAATATACAATATTTTTTTATTAATTTTATTAATTCTAAAGATTACGCGATTAAAGTTAAATACTTCTTGTTCTGATGAGCGGGATATATTGAGATATCGCTTCAAATCACAATAATGACAGACAGCATTTGTTGTTATATCACTTTATAAAAATTTATGTTATTTGATTCAACTGCGAATGCACTATGTCCGTGGTGTAAACTGAAAATATAAAATAAGATAAATGTTAGAATTATTTTATAGAATAACTAAATGTTCACATTTCAAATGTAAACATTGTATAGTAGTATGAGTTTTATTATATAGTAAATGACAAACTTGTAATGACTACATTTGGCCACCTCGTTCCAAATTGATGCCGACTAAAAGCTTATGCAATTTCGCATAACAGTCGGCGAGCTCTCAAATGCACAAAGAAACACAAATATTACGGGAAATGTATTTTTCTCTATTTCTTGGCACATGTATCACTTGTATCACCTACTTACGAACACTCGTATGAGCCAGCATACATAGAATATTAAAACGTAACAACCCTACACATCATGCAACGATAAAATATTAAAAAATGTATATGTATATATTATATACGACCCGTCGACAAATGAATTCGTTCACTTCAAATATTCAACTACAAACAACTAGAACTTTATTATACAATTTCTTCATTATTTTACCCCACAAGTTTATATTGCGGATATATCGGGACTTTAAGATGGCCAGGCCAATAATTGTATTTCATTGTCTTAATACTCTTAGCCGTGTGGCATGAAGCTCCGGTCTTGTTGACAAATAAATTCACCATATTATGTTGTGAGGTCGGGGATTGACGGTAAAAAGTGATTTTCTACTATGGTTTTGTATTTTCTGGCATTCACAGTACCATCTATAATATGTAAAGAACCACTAATGTTCCGTTATTCTAAATCAATAAAATCTTTCAGAGATAGGCTATTAATATGAAGAATATCAAGAACCTGCTGATTTAAAGTGATACATTCGAAAAACACTTTGATCTGCTGAGCCGGTATCGAACCGGCGACCTCACATAAGCCAGCAAACGAGTTAACCTACTCGGATATTGCTAAGTGCATCAGATGGCCGAATATCCGTGTACCAGACATTTATTTGCGAGCCAGAGACTCCATAACATTAATAGCATAGTCGGTAAAATCATCCAAATTTGTCAAAATGGATACCAAGCTGTTCTATCGAGATTATTCTTTTTAATTCGACAATAAGTCCTTACAGACTAAGTTCACAAAAATATTAGCTATAATATAGTAGGCCATCATCCCTATGCAATTATCCAGTTTTGGATGTGGATGTTATATATAGGATATTTTAAAACCATCTGGAAAGATATTACGATTAGGGTAAACAAAAGTAAAAATGTAATTGTGACTACGTATTTTCTCAGACTCGCCATGATAACTAAGAAGGAAAAACAATATAAAGCAAAAATGCAGATGGAATGCGCCAGATTTTGCTTCAGATCCGAGGCTATTCTTGAGATAATGACGGTTTTATTTAACTTAACTTTAACTTTAAAAAACTTGTAAACAAAAAAAATATATAAAAATAATAAGAATTGAATATAAATTAAAATTAAATAAAATGTATGTAATGTAAATGTTTTATATTTAAAAAAAAAAATGTTATCATCAATACACCATTTTCCGGATTTATCTCGTCACTCCTGTATAAATATATATTTTCTACTATTAAATGGCATCTGTTTTGCCAAAAATATGTGTATATTTACAGAAGCAAACAACAAGTGCACTTGGTTGAATTCTATTTTGAGATGGCATAATAATTGGGTGTTTTATTCATTTTTAAAAGGATATCGTATAAATACACAGAGAAAGGTGTACGTGTGGGAAAAGATCTTGAACTGAACATTAAGGTTTTACGTCTTGCAGTCAACCACGTCTCAGCAGATACTGCTTTTTAGTTAAAACACATTTCTTAGTTGTAAAAGTATATTATACACGTCAATAAAAATAAAGAAAACATTACAAATTTAGTATTTTCAAATGATGAAAATATCGATTTGAGAATAGATAGATTACCATCTAACCTCGAAATATTTATTTTCAAAATATTCATATGTATAGTGTATTTTATTCTTTTATAAAATATAAAAACTTATTAAATTCTCACATAATGGTGCTAGGTATATTTAGAAATTACGAAATCTGGAGATTTGTAATTTTAGAGATTCTCGGGATTACGCAAAAAAAACTCAAGAATATAATAATAATTTTAGGATGAACATGAATGCACATTTATATAATTATAATTATTATAATAACATATCAGGTGTACAAGTATGAAATGTCGTTTTTTTTAAATCAAAAAACACGTTAAATTTTGTGGAAAAAGAAAAAATC
>JANSTU010024872.1:0-12899 GCA_027564075.1 Bolitophila hybrida
GGTGGCCAAGCCCGGATTGACGGCCAGGAAGGTTCTGCTGTGTGTTTGGTGGGATTGGCAGGGAATCATCCACTATGCTCCCCTATGGCCAAACGCTCAATTCGGACCTGTACTGCCAACAATATATATTTTAAAATATATTAGACCATAATTTTAGCCTATAAACATAATTATATTCAAAAATACCGTGCAAAAAATATATATATAATATATTTTTAAAAACTAACCACCTCTAGCAATGAGATTAGATGCTTCACTCATTCTATTATTGCAAGAGGGCTAGGCTACACTCTATGTGAAAGATTAGTGATGGTGATTCAGGATAACACTTTGATTGAGTTGAGTTGAGTCGAAATTATAAGAATTAAAACATTTGAGATAAGGTCCTCACGATATAACACCAAATGTGTTGAGTAACTTGCTCTTCAAATAATTTTCAATCTATCACTTTCATCCTGATCCTTCCAGATCTATGGAAAAAATCCTAATACATCACACCCATATTCAAAATTCACAACTTCTAACTTATTAAAGAGGGGGATCATTGAAAATGGGCATGCCGAATCTTAGATTTTTACATTGCAATTATATTCTGCAATTTTACATAGAATTGCCACTGCTATATTATTTATGTCTTTGCAATACAACTGATGACTGTAACATGCAACCTGCTTGCACATTTCACAGCCAATTTGATCTTTACACCTAACCAATCATATGCCTCACAGCTAATTATTATATTATATTATAAAAAATGTAGATCATTTGTTAAGTTTTCAATACAGGAGCGTATCAAAATCCCGCAATAAAAAATCCCGCATTACAAAATCCAGCAATACAAAATCCCGAATTTCAAACGAATAAGCGTTCAATACAAATATTTGAAGTTAGTAAATAATAGATTTAGTAATTCTGGATTTTGTATTGAGGGATTTTGAAATGCAGGTTTTTGGTTTTTGGATTTTGAGATTCGGGATTTGCAATCAGGCATTAGATAGTAGATCAATATTTGAAAATGATTTATAGATTGTAAAGTTAAAATCGGCTTTTAACGCTTTTGTCTTAACCCGACAAAAAAAAACTTGATTTTAGTTCCTTATGAAATCTTTCACCTTATCCCAAATTTCGACGTTAAAACTGGACGAGTTAAAAAAAAACCAATTACGTAGAGGGTTTGCATGTCCAAAATTGTATTTTAACTCGTCCGCTGTCAAGTGATTTGAAAAAAAACTTTTTTTTCGGTCTTTCAAAAGAGAAACACGCCTGCCTACCGAGCCAGAACGTTTTGAAAATTTAAATTGGTCTCGCACACGCCTTGGACATTCATTGAGAAGACACCGATTCGCTTGTGTAATGTTTCGATCTAGCAAATAAATATACAAATAAGTTAAAGTATAGAAATTTAAAATTTAAAATACTGCTTACATTTTCTACGCCAGGCGAATTGATTTTCACGTGAGTGTAATCGCGAGAGCAAAAATTAGAAGTACGGCAGCCCGTTGACGCATTTCATTTTCGTTCCGTGGCATGGAGTAGATGGTGTGTTATTGCTCCAAAATAGCAGTGCAAACTTCGGGCAAAATGCGATACACAGCATGGCTTATCCCAATGTAATCTGCAGCGGTATGTTGAAAATTATTGCTCTGTTTATTCTTCGCCCACAAAATCGTCTTCTTCTTCCGACGACCACAAAATCTCATTTAATTCGCGAATAATATCCATGCCTTCCAATGTCTTCGTTCAATACTGCAATAGTAATAGAGGCTTAGCTCAGAGTGAGCGTAAACCCATATTCGTTGTGGTGTTAAAACATTTTCGAGTTAATGCACACGACTACATACGTAAATGTTTAACTCGAGAAAAGGCAGTGAAAAATACGGCTGTAAATGTGAACTGTCAAAATCGAATTACGCAAGCTGTCTCAGCAAATTCGAAAAAATGTACCAAAGAATGGGTAAAGAAACACAGGATTTTGAATCGCGAGATTTTCAAATAGGTGTTTTTGATAGAATGTAAATTTGCATTCAATTACACTTGTTAATAATAAAAAAAATATTTTTTCAAATACAAGTACACATTGATTTTTGTCTATGTTGAATAATGTCGCCAATTGATATTGATATACACTTATATAGGATTGACTCGTTAAATGTTAATAGGAGGTTTAAAGCGATAATTTAACTCGATAGTCGATATAGTTGAAATTTAATTTATTGGACGCTTGCGTTATTTGTGTTCCATTGAGTGTGCATGTGTTTGCGGACCTGTGGATTGTATATGTGGTGCTTTATAGTAAACAAAACAGTATTAAACTGCTTTTGTAACTTGTTACAAAAATAACATGTATATGTGCGCAATCAAACATTTACGATTTTACACATAAATGTAAATGTTTAATTACACTGATGAACTGCGCTTACAATTAAACGAAATCGGTGCAATTGTTTTACGTAATTAAATATTAGCGTATAGCAGGTGTGTTTGTGAGTATATGCGTGTACCAATTACATTTATATAGCATTGCAATGATTCTCTCTCCTAATATGCATAACAATAAATGCCAGATAAACGCTTCTCCGATTTATAGAATCCATTACACATTTAAACAATAATATGGCTGTTATTGATTAATGATTATGTATTTACGATAAATTTTAGTAAATTGTGATTGTGTGTGTGTGCGTGATTTTGGTGCTTATGCACCTGGCACATATGCTGATTCATTTATGCGCCGAGCGTAAAATTACCAAAGCTTTGTAAATGTGGTAAATAGTTTTCATACGCTCATTTGCAATTAGCTAAAAGCTAACATTAAAATCGCATTTATGGAAGAGCGCAATAACTGTGTTTGTGTGTGTGTGTGTATATATGTAAAATTGTAAATGAACAAGAATTTAAAGCGAAAGCTACAAAAGCTAGTGCATTTCTGCATAACATAAAATGTCTGAAGAGTTATTTCGTATATGTGATACTATATCATGTTGCTATTCTTGTTGTTGTTGTTGCGAACGTGCCGATTACAAGACTATAAATATATTCACATAGTTGGAAATCTTTTGGAAGTCAAGCGTGCGTACATAAGCAAAGTATGTACAAAAGGGTTGCTGTTCTGTTGTTGCTTTGCCAAAGCTCACGCGAGGACGCAGTCTTTATACTAGTATGAAATGAGTTTCTAAGACGTTCAAATAACGGTTAGGCAAATAAACGTGTGCAGCCAAATGATATTATATTATATATGTATGTATATACAATACTTGAGAAAAGGGCAGAAATGTAAGACTCTTGAGCATGTGTGTGTGTGTAAGGTGTATGAATGTTTCTGAATGTGTTTTCTGTTTTAATGTTTTCATGGGATTACTATATAGGATTATAGCATAGTAAATGTAGATTTTGTAAGATATACGTTTTGTATAGGAGCTTATTTCTAGAGTAACAATGTAATGTCGATTATGTGCAGCGCTTCAATATGGGTTTCGTTTAACGTTATGGTGACCATTAAAGTAGTTACACACAGTACATGTATATACAAATATAGTGTATTTGAGCATAATATTTTCTTAATGATTTCTACATAAATAGTATCCGATATAATTTTATTTATTTATTCAAATATAAATACACTAATAAAAAGACAGACTGCTTAAATACATGTATTATAAAAAAAGTGTTTCTCAGTAAACAACAATAAAATTTATCGAGAAAAAATAAAATATAAATGCAAGAAATGTGAAGCAAACTTTCTATGTAATAGAATTATGTTTATTATAATTTTAATGTATAGACAATTGGCATTTAAGCCCAGTCGAGCATATACAGATGGAAACGAAGACGAAAAAATAAATCTAATACATAAAATACATCTGAAGTTATATCTGAACGTTTGGGAGTAAACGAGTGATTTAACTAGTTTAAGGGTGCGGTCCGCTTACTATTTAGATAACGACTTCGCTAATCGTTATGATTGTTAGACTTTATAAGTAATCAATATGCAATGCAGTTCACATACGGAGTAAACAAAAATGACACATAACCATAGTTGGTCTGGGCATCATCTGAAAAGCTTTTTCTCAAGATATATACAATGGTTTCATGATACTTTCATAATTGTGTCGCAAATAATAGACCGTGTAAAAACAGTCACACAAATTATAAACATTTTATGATGAAAAATTTCATGCCTGTACCTGGATTTGAACTTATGGTACCTGGGTTATGCCACCACTTAAAACACTTAAATATTTCTTTATTTAATTAATAACATTCTAAGAATATTGTGTAATATCTCATAACTCGGTGCTGGATCATTTGAAATCAACAAATCAAAATTCTTTCATTAGATAATCGCTTTCTCCAGGTTACACCGGGAGGGTTTTTCGAAATTTCAATAGTCTTAAGATATTATATATTTAGTAAAAAAAGGCTAATCTACAGTTTAGGGCGGTAACTTAAAAAAAATTGTACACAATAATGAAGGAAATTAGCTCCTGAGTACGAATCAGGCAACAGATCGCGTCGCTCGTTTCATACAAACGCACTCTCAAAACGGGGGAGAGGACCTGATTCGTGCTCAAGAGCTCATTTCTTTCAATATAGTGTACTAAACTGCAGTTTAAGTTAAGTTAAATTAAGTTTAGCCAAAAGGAAAAATACAAAAATGAATATCCTATTTTAGGTGAAAAAGGCATATTTTTGAGGATATAAATAGCGATAATTTTTTAAATCTACAATTCAAGAATATTTAGGCGTCTCGAAAAAAAATTGTACACATGATTTCTCGAAGTAGGAAAATCTGAAACCAAAATTTCCAACGGCATTCATTAGAGTAGATTTTATTTGCGTCACTTTTAAGTCAAAAATGCGATTTTCGCAAAATATTTAACTACTATACTTTTATCGAAACGAACGGTAAAATTCATATTTAAGGATGGAAATTAGGATGACGCCCACTGACCTTTAGGGGTTTATTTTTCACAAATATGTTTTGGTAGGGGAGGATCAAACACATAGTTTTATTTCAAGAACCCACATCAAATGTATCGAATTCGTTTCACCAAAAGTCGGATTAGCGAAACATGGAACTACCGTAACATTATCACTTGAACAGCATTTAATAGACCTGATGAACTGCACACTTCCCGCTAACGTGCTTCCGTTTCGAAAACTCATTGAATACCTTTATTGGATGTACAACTAGTTCTAAGACATTTTCTGGTAAAATTTACAAATCCCTAATGAAAATTTGCAAATTAGAGCTAATTATATCAATAATTTTATGTACTTAGTGATCAAAATTATCAGTATGAAATGGTATCAGCAGTGTCAGTCGGCAATTGTCGAATTTTGCGGTTGTATGAACGTATGTATCTGTTACTGATCCATCGATAAACGTACGCTTCTTGTTGGTCCCACATACGAATCTTTGTGTGTCTTTGATTCAACCCATGTTTTAATGCCGGTTGATTTACTCAATGTTTTTAATGCTCATATTCTACTCAATGAACATCATCATAGAAATATTTTCTGGCAATGCTTTTTGATGAATCTCAGACTATCAAGGAATTGTCCATTCATCGAAACTGAGTAATATGGAATATTGGAATTTATTTATGGAAATTATTAAATTATTATTATGGAAATAATTATAAGGTTGTCAAATCTCTCCCTTCCGCTTTTTTTGCTCTTTATTCAATGCTTTATAAAGAGAGTAACAGTGATCGGATTTTGTTCAAATATGCGCTGTTTGGTTCGATAATCTGTTTCCATCTAGACGGCAACTTCAACCCTTGTAGAACCCCCCCTCCTTATTTGCGAAGAACTCGGACAGCCACTTTTCGGGTCAACATAATTGACATTAGCAAATTTGTCTCTTTGTAAACGTTGACTTCTCTTTTTTTTGTCAAAACGAATAAATCGTAATTTATTTTTTTTTTTGTCGAAAAACGAATAAATCGTAAAATTTCTGTAAATGATTTCTATTTCCATAAATATTTAAGTCTCAAAGTTTTTGCCTCGTACGTACACAATAGCGCAATGAAGCTTCTAACTCCGTATATTTCTTTTTGCATATGCTGTAAGGCCGGCAGCATCCCTGCAAATACGGCTAATACACCAACGTTTCCTTATTTATTTTTTTTTCAAATAGTTCCTTCTTTAGAAATTTCTGTTTCCAAAAACACGGAAGATTTCATTCGTTTAGCCATTTTTGGGACCTGGCGATAATTATAAAGATAAATTCAAACTAATAAGATAAAATATATTTAGTTTTCTTACCAAAAAATATATTGAATTTTTCGTTATCCAAAGATTTGTTTCTTTCCAGTATGCTCAGCATAATTCCACAGTAAAAACTCCCCAAAATGCAATCAACTACTGCAATTTTTTTACGAATTCTGTTCACCCGAATGACATTTTTATCGTACGCAGTATATATAATTTATAATAACTGCGCAAAATTCAATGCATTACATAGAAAAATGCACAATTTGGACTACTTTGGTATAAGTACCGATGATAATCAAAAACTGTTTGATTGTGAATAAAAATATAAATCTAACCATTTAATATTAATTTAATTATCAATTCCAATGTCAATCAATCATTTCCAAAAAAAATAAGTTAAAGTAGGAATTCAAAATTGTAAAACTAGTCATTTTGACTGGTGTAAAAAAAAAAATTAAAAAAATGTGTCTGTAACAGGAATAAGGTTACATCATCTTGACAACTCTTTCTACTAAAAAATATATTTATAAATTCAAGTTAATTCAAGTGTGTTAAAAAAAATATTTAATAAAACTAAAAAAACTACACCTATAAATCTAAAAATAAACTTTTTTTAAAAAAAAAAATAATTTAAATGAAAAAAGTAATTTTAAAAAAAATAATTAAAAAAGTGAAATTAAACCTTCTTCAACTACGACTTATATATATTTTTTATTTTAAAAATGAATGTATGCCAGAAAAAAAATCAGTGTTAGTTTAATTATCCATAAACATAAAAATAGCATCTCATTACCTTTAATATTTGACTACCATATTTTTTATTTTCCTCGTACGGATTATTAAACAATGCATTGAATAAGTGATTTAATTATAATATTATAGATATTTTTTAATTTAATTTAAGTTCATGATTTTTTCGTAGCTCTCATTGATAATTTTGATGTTGGGGACAATCTTCTAAATATTTTGTTTAGAAAAAAACGCTATTTTCGCTCTTCTGTGGATTCGCATTTTTAATAGACCTATTAATAACAAATGTATGTAGAGGTAACTAGTAAATATATAATTAACTTATTTGGGAAGTGTGGTCACGTCTTAGAGATAACATCATGTAAATATTGGAATAAAACTAAAAAAAATTCACCAAAAATATTTAAACCCCTTTTTTGCTCATTTTTTCACATTTTCTGTGATCCTTTAATATGAGCTTGCTATAAACATCATAAGCTTCATTGAATCTTCAAACGACCCTATTATACTAACCATGGATCACACATGCTCACTCCTAAATTCTTATACACAATGACAAGGATAAATCACATGAGACATTTACTATGTTTACATGAGTGTCAGTGTGTGTTTTTGTGACAGGAAGTCATTCTTTTTTACTATTTATTTTTTATCTGTATGTTTACGCTTTGATTGATGTATTCTCACATTCTGCACCGTCTTGAAGATGCATTTTATGCTCAAAAGAGATATTGATTGATTGTCTTGTGCTACGTACGACTTTATCCATATGCTTTGCGTACATATACCTTCATATACAATATAAATATATAGAATTTAGCTTGTGGCGGTAAGCTTTAAGTTAAAGACATACACGCAGACTTTTGATAAACGTTGGTGGAATTTATTAAATTGCCTGCTGCGGAAGCATCTTTAATAGAATTTACAAACCGAGAGAGAAATGGAATTTAGAATGGTGTAAATTTATTTAATTTATACTAAAATCAAATTCTTAGTTTTGGCTCTTAGTTTGGCTATGAAAAGACCTTCTCTCTAACATTATATACAGAGCGTTTATGTTTGGATTAAAACAGAGGTAATTGTGTCGTGATTACGATCGAACTATGCACCTATCATTCATGCACTTTTTTTGTTTTATTTTACTTGGAATTTGGATAATTTTTTTTAGAAAATCTAACCAATCTTATAGATACATACACACCTATCTTATTGATATCATCAAAGTTCATCAAAAAATTAATAAAATTCATTTTTGTTCATTTTTTTATAGGTTTCGCCGAGGTTTCAAGCAGTTTTTTCGATGGTGTCCTTTCGTGCATCTTACTCCGGAAATATTGCAGCGAAGGGAAGTCGTCACGTCTCGTTACTCGTGTTCCGGGTCACCAGATCACCACCGGATTGTAAGAAATGGTAAGTAATAAAGCATAATGGATACAGATAATCGTATTATACAAATTGAATGCCATCAAAAACTTTTTGCGATATATTCTATATGGTGAGCTATATGTATACAATAAGCACTTTACGAGTATATAGGGAGACTGGATTATAAGTTTCTACTCATGCTAAAGTACCGTTAATCTGTGTACCATCGTAAGGCATAGCAAAACAATTTATAAGTACTGCTGTCGCTTACTGTAATTTTTCAAGCTAGAAGCACACAAGTCAAATTTAAGTGAATCTCATTTAGTTTAAATGTGTCTTAAGTTGTTTTATCATCATACACTCATTCCTCAAATGTCTGTTTTCGCGATATACTCTTTATATACCTATATACAAAAGAATGCATGCCGAAAAAAAATCACTCAAGAAATATGATTTCTAATCTCGATTGTTTTATTTTTGCATTTTCTCCTCGCAGATACGGAAAGATCATTTTTATATACATGCCCGGGCTCACCAAAGCACCATCGAATGTCCCAGAGTGGTGAGTTGATTTGATTGCGATTTAGGTAGAACATATTATAGGCATTATTCCCTTGAGTGCTGTCAAAGAATATTATAAGTAGCCCGTCGGTCCGGAATCGAATTATGCGTGTATATATGATTCATCGGTGGGCAGTTTTTCACTGAAAACGTTTGAAAAGTTTCGGTTTTTCTGGTCAAAAGTAATTATGTATTATGATAGATGATGACGGAATTTGGAATTCATAATTATTTGGAAGAAAAAGTTTTTTGGACTTGGAGTATAATCTCATTAGAAAATGGATTTCATCGACAATTATCCATAATAAGATTTTCCTTCAAAAATGTATAAAGTAACATTATTAAGATAACCCAATTTAAGCATCTTAACCACAGCACTATAGAGAAAATATTACACCTTTATTGCATACTTCCGTTTTATACGATATCAACCAGCGTACTTTGTGTATACATTCCAGAACTAATGCGAAAATATGGTTTTCTTATGGTGACAGTTAGAAACCCGACACAAACATTTTCTCGTAGATTGCAATTGCGGCGTATAGTACGAGTTAAGAATAATATAGGGGTGGCACGCTCAGAGCAAAAAGAATGCCTGTTGAAAAATTACTTTTTGCACTTTGTGTCAGATTTTGTTTATTGTCTACTGAAGTGAAATAGGTAGACAATCGCAAACAATCTGATGCACAAACAAAAAAAAAATCTAAATTTGGATTTTGTGGAAATTTGTATATATTATATATAGAGTATGAAAAGGTTTGTCTTGAATTGAGAGAATATGTATTCCCCAGCGGTGCAGTGGAGGGATTTTGTTTGATTTGTAGAGTTTTATTTAAACATATTTGAACAGTTAAATGTTAAGAGTTAAATATTTAGACTGAGTAAAAAGAATGACGCATACTTAGTTTGTAATCTATATTTCTATATTATTCTTATTTGCGCATCGTGCTGTCTTGGATCTGCTGATTGCTGGATTATTATCCTGTAGCGCTGATTATGAATGGTGAAATCTACTTCGGGTCGATATGCTTTTATTGCCCTGTATCCTGTTAGAGTAAATCTTATTAGGGCTTTTCCGAGTTGAAGCCATGTGTTTTGTAAAGGGTATTCCATTAAGAAGAAAATATGTTAAATGTGAACCAAATCGTTTTTTACATCTGTTTGCATAATCGTCTTAGTGATAGTGCAAAATCAAAAATTGTGCAAAAATTACAACAAACTGGGTCGGTGGAATATGCGAAAAGACCACCGCCACAACCAGACACATGAAAAAATCAAAATAAAATTGAAAATAATTTATTTGAAAATAGTTTCTTTTTCTATCAAAAAAAAAATGAGAAAATATAACATATTATTTGAGGAATAGTTTATCTTCAAGACAGTTTATTTTGAAAATAGAAAATTTTATTTGTCGAATAGTTTATCTTGAGAATTGAACAGTTTATTTGACGAATAGGAATTTTTCATGATAGTTTACCTTGATAATCGAATACTTCTAAGTCTGCGTGGATAGATATGTTTTTGTTTATCTCAAAATAAATTATCTTGAAGATAAACTATTTCTCAAATAAACTATCCTTAAAATAAACTATTTTTCAAGCCAATGCAACAATTGCTGTTTTATCTCTCTCTTTTCTTAAAGTGACGTCAACAGGGACATGTCTCCCCAACTGACCTTTATTAAAATCTTTTCAATATTACATTGTCATCTAAAAATACAAATTAAAAAAATACAAATTAAAAAAACACAATTATACAAACTAAAAGTTATATACAATTATACAATCAAATAATTAAAATTAAAAAATAAATAAAAACAAATATAAAAACATAAAAAAACATTCAAGACTCAATAGAAGATTCTGTTAAGCTCGTAATACAATATGACTAAGCACCAACCAAACAAGTATGTCCTTGCTACTTTACCAAACAATGATTTCTGTTGTATGATTCGCTATGAACGCATACTTGTACCACTATTATAAATAATTCAGGATTAACTAAAATACCGTGTGATCCTCCGAAATGCTTAACGGGAAAGATTGAAATCAAAGTGAGAAGCGATGTCAAAGCTTCAGACATTCTATTTATTGGCTCAGCATGACCATAATTAGCTCTGTGCCTCCTCGGACAAAGGAAAACATGTGAACGAGTCGTTCTGAACGGGACATTGAAATCTAAAAGGGCCCGCAAATTAGGAGCATCGGTACGATTACATAACAGATCAAACAAGAAGAAAATACCGTAAATGTACGACGAAAAGAGAGAGTGTCTAGACATATGACCTCGCAAGAATCGTTTCTGAATAGATTCAATTCTATTTGAAGGCACCGCGTAACTGGGATTCCAAACTACTGATCCGTATTCCAAATGTGATCCAACATGTTCACAATACACGCTTTGGGTTCTTTGCGATCTACAAAATCAGCACAGCGTTCGGAAAATATCACATCGTTGATCACAGGTGCAGAGGCATCAGTGGTAAAGGGCAAGATGCTGTCGAGTTGCTGTGTTTTACAGAGCTTCTTCATATTTGGCTGCTATGAACAAGGTCGACGATTTTCATAATCCAACCGCTTTTTCGCCAAGGACAATTTATTTTGATAAACGGGACAGTTAAAGTCCCATGCTGGATGTGCTTTATCAAGTTGAATCCTTAATGTTGTTGTTGCCTTTTTGCAGTTAGGACACTTCCTTTGTCGATTGACACTGCGCGATAAGATAGTTTTTGCCACATTTCGGACACATCTGTTGCGACTTGCAATTTCTGGCAATATCGTGTAATTCCGAACAGTTAAAGCATCTGTTGACGCCCAATTCCTTGAACACTCGACATATATCCCATGCCGTTCAAGGAAGATCCTTTCATACGATACGACGTCCATTTCCATTATGAATCCATACGATAGCGCGTTCTTCGATTGAAAGTATGTACAATCTTAATTTTAGAATCGGTATTGAAAATGTGATCGTTCTGTTGTAGTATCGTCATATTGGGTGACTTCTTCGAGAATGCGAGAATGACCACTAGTATACGAGCCGCCAAGAATAGATGAAGCATCCAATTTAAACTTATCAACAGCTTCTTTCGTTGAGCATTCTATCGCAATTCCGCCATTCTTCGTGCTGCGAACATTTTTTATTGTAACGCTATTTAGATCGATACTTTTCGGATGTCCGCTCGAGTTGAGTCGTTTTTCTGCGAGATATCCTTAGGCCTAACAATAAGGACAGGATAATTATTTTTAACCATATTGGCAAAGCTAGGTAATTTAGACACAGATGAACTAGTATCAGCAATTTTGTTCGTTATATCTTCAGTAACTGAGATTTTTAAGTTCTCCACGCACGTTAGAACAGTTTCATTACTTTTCTGTAACGCTTTATAGTTTTCATGCCACACATTATTTTTTAATGTCAGTTATTTTGTGAGTCCAATAATCTTAATGGTTCGTGTCTTTGATGTGACTCAAAACCTCAACAAGTTATTTTTTTCATTTTTCAATTTGTATGATAATTTGCCCAAATTCTAATATTTGATTTTGTTTTTTATGTCAAAAATAAATTAAAATAAAAACACAGAAAACAAATAAAAAACACAAACTATCTATTAACACGATTATAAAAAAAATCTCAATAAAACCAATAAATAAGCAAATTTGGATGAATTACCATATTAAAAAATGAAAACAATATACACGAGTCATAGTTTAAATTACGCCAGTAATTTCTGATGTTTGAATTTAGCAAAAACAAGATTCCATTTTAATTGGGAGAATGGCCAATTAATATATGAATATTTTTGTTGGTGATTCCAACAACTTAATGTTGTTTTCACAATTAAAAATTGTATTGGAAGAAAACGAAATTTTGAAAAATGAAATGATGGTGTTAAAAGAGACGAATACTGAAATTTTGAAAGAGTTTGTAAAATGAAGAGCGTTTGTAAATGTAATGAAAACTTCGAGTTATTAAAAACTGACCACATTACACTAAAATCTTCG
>JANSTU010024883.1:0-12893 GCA_027564075.1 Bolitophila hybrida
CCCGTAAGCTAGTAAACACACACACACACATCAACACACTCGAAAAAATGCAGTAAAAATCACAAATTTCCCCGACTACCAGTCAGACCGCCACGCCGCACTCACACTAACTCCCACACACACATACACACAAGCGATATGTCCTCCGGAACGTTATTTTCGGATCATTTTCCGTTATTTCATAGCTTGACTGCCGTCGCACATATTCAAACAGCCAAAGAGATCCGGATAAAAGCCTCGACGGTTGCATACGTGATTTGTTTGTATGTGAATGTTCGCCTAAAATTCACACACACACACACATACACATCGTACCGCACTCACACATACACATTATTATCATCTAAAAGGAAATGAATGATGCGATGAAAAAAAAACGTCGGGGAAAACTTTTTTCTGGCAAGACGCACGCGGGCAAGAAAACTCCAAGAAGAAGACGCTAGCTAGCGCAATATGCGATTGGAATAATAATGCAACGACATACGCGGCGCTATAGCGGTACGTGCTCTCTGACTTGCATGGGGTCGCGGGTAGTCTGTATAGTATGGATGGGGGTTGCTTATTTTATGTTATGGCTGTGGCTGTCCAGGTCATTGTGCATGAAAGCTCACACAAATCCACAAATGCGTATATTTATTATAATCTCATGGCTGCTCGTTGTTTTCGTTCGTTCTGTTGTTTTTTTGTTCAACCTTTTTCTTTGTTTAATGCAACTAGAGCAGAAAATGAAAGACATTTTCAATTTCCCGCCCAATTATCAGTCCGGCAATGCTGCCATCTCATTGTGTTTCCTTTTGCCAATGCAATCATCGAGTGAGCTTGCTCAATACATATTCCTTTTGAAGGCCAAAATCATCGACGCTCCATCACCTGATAAAAACATATACGAGTATATATTATAAAACTGTACAAAAGCGCATTCCCTTGCAGGTACACGGATTACGTATAACCGAACTTGAAACAACACCGATGGCAGCGGCGACGGTGGCGTCGATGTGGCGGGTATGAGCTGTGGGATTGTGCTGTGGCAAAAAGCTCGCAACTGTATCAAGCCCCGAGGAGCAGGCTTTATCAGGTGAATGCCGTGCGACGCCAACGTTCAACATTTATAGTGTTCTTGTGTGCCATTAAACACAAGAGCGGCAACGGGTTACACGTGGAGTGTGCAAAACAACCCTTACGGCGCGTTCGCACATGCCATTCATTTTTCAATTGTTTTTCCACCATAGTATTTCCACGAAAGTGCTTTCTCATTGACGTCAGAGCGCTTTAACGCATGGCTTAGCATCGTGACATCGTCAACGGTACAAACGTAAATTAAAAGGTCGCTCTCTACTCATTGTAATTATAATACAAAATGTTTTTAATGGTTTCAAGTGCGGAGCAGGGCTCGTGCGGGAGCTCTTCAGGAATTTTCTCGTTTTCTGATGAGTATAGGTGCGGGAGTGCATATGTGTGTGTGTGTTTAGTTAAAACGACTGATATGTGAAGAGTAGTCACGCGGGAACTGCCAACGTTATTAGTGGTCGAGGGTTGTTTCGGGAACAAATCGTTTTTAACGATATTATATACAGGAACCCTCGTTGTTTTCCTGACTTTTGTGCAAAGCCATATTCTGAATTCCGGTCTAATTAAGCTCTTCTGGACAATTTATTAGTTTTAAGCTATGTGAAATGTTTTAAAGTTGTTGTGTGATGTAAATATAGGAATTTATGATATACTATAATTAAATTATTTAGAGACACAAATCCAAATGTATACAAAACATTCAGTTAATGGGGAATATCGATCTAGTGGGTGATCAAGTATAAGCTGTGGAGCAGAACTGTTAGCCTGCCAATTTTTAATTTCTTAAGTTCTTTGGAAACATCTTCGCACACGTATTTATCCCAAAATCGTCGGTTAAAATTTTTCTGACTGTTTCACGGTTCATACCTAGTTCCGAGGCCAACTTTCGAATTGTTAAACGCCAAATCCGATTGTATGCCAAATATTTTTTTTTAAAAATCTTCTGATTGAAAAAAAACGGTCTGTCGAGAATCGAATCTTACACCTCCCATATGGCGGCTACCTCGTTACCCCTTTCGGTGTCGGTGACCGTACTATTGAACGATACACGGCCATATATATTGCGTTATAGCTTTTTATAAATTTGCTTACTCTGAAATCACGTTTCTGGAGTTTGCACCACATCCGAGTGCTTATTGTGAAGATTTGGCTTGAACTATATAGCCTATAACTATATATAGATTCGCATTGATGAATATTATGCATTAACATGTAAGTGACACATAACTAAAGTCGTGGAAATCTTCGTGGAAGATTTATGGACAGGTCTTGAATAAATAATTATTGAGCCTTGAGGAACTCGAACTGTATCGCAACTATTTTGAAACTAATGGGTGTTCCTTTAAAAAGGAAATAATAATACGCTTAAACTTAGCGAATATTTGGCCGATATTATCTTTCAAACATTATTGTCATGAACTATTTCACAAGATTTAATGAAGAAATGTACAATAACATATTTCTATTTTAATGGAACACCCTTTAATATAGAAGTTTAAAAAGATTTTGTTGTCCGATAGCTTTCAGATGGCCAAGAAAAAAAAAATAGCCGCCTTGAACGGAAGATGTTGAACGAAATGGATCTGAGCTAAAATAAAGATATATATACATTCCTTCGATCCCTATTCGGGACATAGGGCATCAGCAAAGTTGCGGAACTAGACGCGGTTGACGGCTAAAGCCTTTATCGCCGTCCAGTTCGTTTGAGCTTCTCCCAGCAATCGTTCGACTGTGCGCCTCCACGTCGTTTTCGGTCAACCTCTGCTACGACTTCCTTGCGGGTTCCATTGCAGCGCTTGAGATTGGCAACCCGGATGATTCGTTAGAACTAAAGTTCTATCAAAAAACTGAATTTCCAGGCTTGAATGTATAATGTTATATTATAATAAAATGTAAAGTAAATCCAAATACATAGTCATATGAATTTATCTTGGAGGTATGTGACCATAATATGATAATCCGGAGCATAAATTCTCCGTAAGGAGGATCAGCGCATGATTATTTTATTTTAATTTTTCTCTTCCAAACGACGACAAATAGAGAGATGGTGACAAAACCGCCAAGACCGCTCAGATTATCAACGTTTGCTTTGCTGTATGCTACATAATATTAGTATTTTTTTTAAATCGACTTAGAACGTCCTCCGGGCAGATAACGAAAATGCAAATATTGAATGTAATCATTCTAAAAATGAAGACCGTATTTAGTGATGTTGCTTTTAATTTCTATCATATTTTCATTGGTGGTTGTGGGTTGTGGCTGTTTCAATATCAGAATATTTTGAACTGATTCCGAAGTTTTTGTTATTTTTTTATTTATTAGAATTATTAGAATTAATTAATAGTTAATTCCCGGATTTTTTTAGAAATTCAACGAGAATTTTAAATTGCCTTGAATTTGTGTATTAATTGGTTGACCAAATAATGTTATTGGCGTTATTCAAGTTTGACAGCAGCAACAACAACGAACAATTAGAATGTGTTCAAATTTTATATGAAAATTGTGTGTTCGTTGCAATAAAATAGATAATACAATTAAATAATGTTAAGTACGTATTATTTTTTTAAGTTCAAAAGAAAAGTTTAGTTTTCTGATTATATTGCAATAATTGTTTTACTAAAAATTTGTAATATTTGTATTGTTTAAACTAATTATAGTTTTGATGTTAATAATATGTGGTTATGTTTTTGTATTTCTGTTAGAACAACGAACAAACTATTTATGCCATGCCAATATTAAAGTCTTGTCCAACACCTTCTGTCAAAAAACGTAGTGTATATGCCAATTTCAAAATAGTTGAAATGTTACTCTATGAACCAAACCCAGACCCCAGAACACCATCGAATACTTTTTCAAATTCCTAGCGCAGACATATTCGTTTTAAAAAAATACATTTCGAAAACTTGAAAAACATGTTTTTAGAATTATTGTTAGAAAATACATAGTGGTACATGAAAAAAAAAATTAAGGACAAATCTTAAGACAAATCGGTAAATATCCTAGAAAGCAATATAAACATAAGGAAGATTATTTATTTATTTTATTTCACGTAAGAAACCATTTCGACAAAAAGGCACTGGAAGATTTTTAAAAAAGGATTATATTTAGTGATGAGTATAAAATGAACCTCCTTTAATCAGATGCCAAGCAAATTGTTATCTTATCGAGGGTACAGTTCCATGTTGAAAGAACCCTGCTGCGCTAACAAGCATGATACCAAAAAGGGTATTCGTGCATTGATCAGATAAAATAGCATTAAAACAAAACTTTTAAAATATATACATTTTGATATACATTTCAGTAAAACCCTTTTATACATTTTGCTAATTATTTGATATTCATAATATTAACATCATTTAGCCACATAAACTCGATCTATATTTGAATAACTTTTTTCCAGGAATTGAGATACAATGCAATTATTTCCTCGAAGTCTGAGAGTACTTTGAATGTTATATAACGGTTGTAATTAAATTTATCTCATTCATAGAATATATGAAACAAAAAAAATACCATATTATATTTTAAAATTTTACATAATTATTCTAAAATATTATATGTATAATATGTATACGTATTTAAAACTCGTTATTTAGATATATTTATGTTTGCTACAAACTTCATAATACGCGGAGTCCACTCACATAGAAAATCAAGTAAAACAAAAAATATCCCACTCCATTTCAGACGCATGCGCAGTAGTCACTTATAACTGAGTCAGAGCGTGCGTACGTTGTTATCAAATTGGAAAATATATATACACATTTATATTTGGTGTATGTTGTTATATATTTATGTGTATGCATTGCATTTAACATTTACGGCGTCTATTTTGTTGCTTATCTCATTTTGATCATTTGTCTCTCTGGTCGGTCTTGTTATAAACCTATAATTAACCATCAAGTCTCAAATCACAATATCTCTCTAGTTAAAGATTTATCATATTAGATTTTAATTCTTCGTTATTTTAGTGTTACTTTTGATTAACAGCGAATATTTATGTGTTTCCAGCTGTTTTTTTTTATGAGAATGCAACCAATCTCGTAAGCGGCTGTTAGATCTAGAGCACACTATGAAGGCCCGTGCTCCTTATGCCTACGCGGCGAATGGCACGGAGACCAATGTCAATAAGGAACGTCCGGATCTTAGTATTCTTCGAACGCCAATTCAGACGTCCATCACGGGATTTCACGATGCCGTGCGTGCCTATGAAGAGGGTACCGATGAGGTAAAGTTATATTTGTTTTTATATAAACTTACGCATGTTTATTTATATTATTTGTTTTTCAGCTGCGTAAGCTTCTTTCAAAAGAATGTGACATCATGTACGAGTGCAAGGTTTGCCGAAACATATTCCGCAGTCTTGCCAATCTGATTAGCCACAAGCGTGTCTTCTGTACGCAGCCATTTAATACAGCGCAACACTTTCATTTTCGTCATGATGGATGCGTTGAACAGGACATATCAAAGATCATTCGTGCCGAAAAAGATTCCATCGATAATGGTGTCACTGCTCACAGTTCAGTACGTAGCACCAAGAGTTCGGACAAGGATCTGGGCAGTATAATCAATCGGTTGGTAAAGCGTGAGGCAAAAAATCGTCAGGTGACGCTCACTGACTGTTACAATGCAGCCAATAATGGTATAGAATTACCGGATGACCTGAAAACTGACGTCGAAGATAAGGAGTTTTGCTTGCAATTGGACAGTATGCCAGACAGTAAGAATGCCGTATATCAGACGCTCAAGGACGAAGATTCGGTGGATAGCATCAAAGAAGAAATAAACGAAGTACACACATTGATGTTGAACGAAAACAATGTAATGGGACTTGATGGAAAACTCAACATGATTATTAAATCGTCTGAATCACCACTTCTTTTTGCTTGCAAGATTTGTAAGAACTAACTTATTTATAAAAAAAAAGCATTTTTCTAAATCGTAATATTTTTTTTCAATATAGGCCAGCGATCGTTTGGCACGGAAAAAACACTAAAAGTACATTTGAAAGCCAAACACATTCCCTCGACGTACGTATTTCAGTGTCCGTCGTGTAATCAAACGTTTTTGCATCCATCAGCCGTAATCCGGCACCTAAGTAACGACCACAAGTAACTATCCACTATCACCTTATAATTATATTTTATTAACATTCTGTTTATTTATAGAAAATCTACAAAACGCATTCGTCAGATGCGCGATACAATCTACCGTCGACGCACACGCATGGATGAAGTACAATTCAAACCGGCACTTAGTCGAGAAGTGGCACGCTTGCAATCGGAAAAGGAACGTTCGGATGCACAGACTAAAGACTGGCTGGCTGACAACATCGAAAACATTGAAAATACGTCCAATTGTATTTATTGTTCCAAGTCATTTGAACGACGTGCCGCTCTAATTACACACTCAAAAATATGCTCCAAGAAACGATCAGGCAAATTAACACCAGTCTCGCGACCAGCTAGTGAGCCACCGCAACAGTCAAATGGACGCAAATCACGTACCAATGCGACAGCCACTACTTCTGTAACTACCGGTCGTGACGATAGCAGCCCGGATAATTCGTCGAGTTCAACCGATTACTTTCTTGCTATGCTAAACAAGGAGAAACAAATCCGTGCAAGTGTTCAGGATGATATTCGTGCTGAGGACAATTATGCGAATGTGATTAGCAATGTCGCTGGCGGCAATGTTACACCAGCCGATGAGTCTGAAGAACAAGAGGGTAGCGGTGTTAGTGGCAGTGTCGTCAGTGATGAAGCGCTGCAGCATAAGAACAAACGCAAACGTATTCGTGCCCGAAAAGCCGTGCTTGAAGTTATATCTAGTGAGGACACATACAGTGATATCTTCTGGAATATGGATGACAATGATAATCTTATGAGTAAAACGTCAGAACCACAACCGACTGAAAAGGCTGATACTGCAATACCGAAAAGCATTGAGCCAGCAAAGAGCACTAAGACAAAATCGACCTTACGTGGTGAACGAAGAACCGAGTGTACGATATGCAACAAAAACTTTTCGAATCTCAGCAATCTCAGGCGACACGTGTCCATGTTCCATTATCGTCAGAAGAAATTCGGATGCACATTATGTGATTTCTCAGCTTTCCGTCGTGTCGACATCGTAAGCCATGTCAGTGGTGCGCATCAATTGGAAAGCGTTCCGAATGCGTCCAGCGAGTATGTGCGATGTATCGACATGGACAAAATTAATTTCAGAGATGAGAGAATCAAGTCTGTGGCTAGTTTGCCAGTCAGTGATACTGAAAATGGAAATATTCATGAGGGTAACGTTGAACAAATAGGTTCGGAAACTTTGTCAATAGAAATAAGTAACAGTGAAGAAATAATACAACCAGACCCGCCTCGACGTGTGCTTGAAACGAAGAAACGCAAACGTAAAGAGAAAGTAATTGATCGACTTGATGTTTTACTAGTGGCAACAAATTCCGAAGATATACCATTCGAGCCGAAATTAATGAAACTCGAACGAACCGTTTCGTCGAACTCCTCACTGAGCACCGAAGAAATTCCAGCTGCGATTACACGTCGACCGGTTCGAAATCGCATTAAAACCGTTAACAAAGACTTTGTGTACGATCTGTCGGCTATTATGAAAAAAGAACCAGACGCCTACAAGGATCTCGTGACCATGCCATACAAAACAACCGCCAAGAAACGCTTAACAGCTGTGATTCAGCCTGAAGAGGTTACCACCATACAATTAGAAGTGGAAGAGCCATTTAAATTACCGGAAAGATCGATATACGATATTATAAATGGATCTGCAAATGTAATGGCCACACAGGCGGTAGTAAAGATGAAAGCCTGTTTTAATAAACCACCGGAGTTACCAGTGGAGCGTCCTATTGTACCCGCCAAGATTAACCATTTCCGACGTTCGGAAAGTATCATGCAAGATTGGCATTTAGTGCAGCGTAAACAAAGTCGTCCGATAAGTCCATTTCGTCGGCATTCCAATGATATTCTTTTGTCTAAGATAAAGCGTGGTGTTGGCAAGAAATCATCTCTATCAAAACGCAAATCAAAGATCGTTGTAGAAGATGACAGTCTGATAGCAGTGCAATGTCCCAATGATGAGGATTTCCAGAAATTCCTTATGGCAAATCGAATGGTTGAGTACAAGGGTGTCGGAACAGCTCCACCTACAGTGCCCATAATCGAAACTAGTCTAAACTCACCGTTGCCTAACACTAATAAACGACTCACTGTATTGGAGCGTTTGGCCGAGAACAAGAATAAGCGTATGCTTGGCTCTGTCGATAATGACGATAAATTACATCTCTTCTCGGAATCGGCTGTCGTCATGGACTCGTAAAACTTATCTTTTGTAAATAAAACTATAATAATAAAAAAAAATAGTCACTAATCAATGTAATCATTATAACACTGTACATTATTAGCAATGAACTAAAAACATGCAAATCTATATTCCAGAGAAAAAAATCATATATCATGTAACATATAATGTTAATATTATAGTATAGATAAAATGTTATGTATTTTTAAATATGAATACTTCCCAGAAAAGAGTATTATCTCGTTTAATAAAAAAAACTGAAACATATGAATGTATTACGTTCCGTTTAACTAGAAGTTTCTAAAACTTTAAAGCTATTTGTTAAATTAATATGTAAATGTAAATACATTAACATTAACCATATGCACTTACAAATGTCCATTATATATATTTATATATACGAGTATATTATTTATTTATCATTATAATACACAAAATATGTAGCATTTATTGGGATTATTAAATTATATTGAACAATATAGTTTACATTATTTTTATGAAAAACGACCACAATAATAAATAAATGATTAAAAATAAAAATAAAAATATGCGTGTACACATTTAAAATGAGAAATTGAAATCAATTATCATAGTACTACATGAAAGAGTTCTGAATGCATAGACCTGACCGAGAGCACAATGTGCCGTGCGTGCGTCCACTCTCACTTAAAACGTTACTCCATACACACAAATCTTATCTAGTCCTGACCAAAATCTCAGATGCACTGATATTTTAGCCACGAAGGCGAACGTCGCGTCGCCGTAAACTAAATACTTATTAATTTAAATAAAATTCAGACGAGCAGCAATCAGACATTTAATACAACTAAGGTATTAAACGAAACCAAAGAAAAGGCTAGCCCTCATTCCTCACCCAACAAATTACACTCAGACTGACTCGTCCAAACGGTATATACCCCGTGTGGCCAACATTTTTTTAACCCTTTTGGTTATTGAACAAATGCATTTAAATATTAACTGTTTGTAAGTAAGTTTTTCGTCGAGTGTTAAGGCTTAGATAAAAAATGGAATTACCACACTTGAGTGTGTGTTTCAGTTTATTTTTGACACGGAATGGCGGAATGGAAAGAATATCGCTTCCGTTTTACTTGGATTGATTTTGATTTTCCATTTTTCGAAATATTGTTCCAGAGTAATGAGCGCCTTTTCAAGACTTCTCAAGACTGCGGTTTCAGTTTGAGGGGGACGGAATCCTGCTGTGAGTTGATGCGTTCTTGTGAGAATGAAGATGCCAGCTATTTAGCATTCGCTGCTGCGTTATGTTTGAGCGTTTTTCCATCTCTGAGCTGTGTCGATGACTGGATTCTATTTCCTCGGAGAATTTTGGTCATATGTCAATAATGTCTGTCACCTTTCTCGGAAGCAGCGATTGTTTTTTGAAAGTTAGAGTTTCGTTCCCTTGTAACTTCTTCTTTTATGACTCTATTCAGAAAGTTTATCTCAGACTTATGGTGGGGTAATCGGTTTTGCTGCCACAATCTCTTCGTTGTTTTGTGGCTTACGATAGTTCTAGCGTTCTCTTGATTTTTTTGCGGAGTGGGATCGCGATGTTAGAAGCTTCAGTTATTGATTTGGTGAGATTGAGAATGGAGGTGTCAATATCTGAGCTGATTGGCTGTCCAATTACGCTGAATTTCCTCCAATTAGCTTTTCGATAATCTGGGCGGCTGGCTGGTGATAGAATCTGAATTTCTGCTGCGATTTCAACAAGGACTATAGGATGTTGTAGGTTGAGCGTTGTGTTGGTCAGGAGGATATCCAGTACAATTGGCTGTCGGTTAGAATAAGCGGTATGGTAGATGGTAGATATCAACAAATATTAAAAATTCAGCACTAGTGCCTGTGGTTAACAAGCGTACGTCATCCTTGAAATACACCGAAGAGATCCTAATGCTGCGCTGCAGAGTTTCTATGACAATACTAACATTTTCGAGTGTTTGGGTGTTGCTATATGAGACAGCTCCACCTCGCGAGTTTCGGTCGTTTCTATACGTTTTAAAGCTAGGAAAGTAGAGCGCTGAGTCGAAGTCTGGGCTTAGGAATGTCTCACAGATAATAACAATGTCTACATTAATTCGGGTTAGTATCTCAATAAGTTCGGGGCGTGTGTTGTGGATGCTATTTGCGTTCCACTGTAATACCTTGAGAGATTTATGGGAAGACATATTTGAGAGAGAGTGTAAATATGGCTTGCATTACCTCAGCTAGAGATTTGCAACTCCTTGTTGTATTAAATATATCGGTTATGGATAGTATTTGATTTATAAGTAGGATGAGTTTTTCACCTGAGACTGCAGAAGCATAACTGACTGGAAATGGCAGAGGACTTTAGGCTGGGATCAATGTTGTTCCGTTTTTTTTTGGTTTGGCGGTGGTTTGAGCGGTTTCTTATGTTCAGCTATTTTGAGCGGCCTGAACAGTCCCAGTCCCAGTGCAACATTTGTTGATGAAAGAAATGGGTTTTCAGCACAATGCACGCATCGAGCAGGTACATGGTCTCCCATCTCTGTTTTTGAGGAAATGGGTTTTATCTCAGCAGGGTCCACATTATACTCGGTGAGATATTTCGACAGATCCTCTGTTGTCTTCTGATGGAGACCAAACTGGATTAATTTATTGCAAAGGTCTTTACGGGAAGAGTGCGTATAATAGTTTTAACAATTTCACTTGGATAGTTTAAACGATATTGTAGAAAGTATACATTTGACTAATAACATAATATATATACCAAATATGTGTCTGTGGAAAATATCTTGTCTGTTGACAGAACCTTAAAAAACAAATCAAATAAAAACGACAATAACACTACACGTGTTTTGAAAGATTGATTGATTGATTATATGGTTTTTTTCTGGACAAGTATAATTAATGAATCAATAAGAATTGGCCTTGTGCCTAATGGATAGAAAATATCTAACGTATCTACCCATTACAAAGATAAAAAATACCCTATAAGCTGAAGAATTCCGTCCAATTAATGTTTTACCTATACACGAAAAACTAATAGAGAGTATTGTAAAAACAGTTAAATGAGCATATAAAAAAATAACAATTTGATAATTGAATCACAGTCTGGATTCAGAAACAACAGACGAATTTTCAAAACAAAATATCTAACTGTCGTTAAAATAAATATGGAGTACCGCAAGGATCTGTGCTAGGACCGCTTCTGTTCATCATGTACATAACTGATATCCAACATATTTTGGAATACTGCAAAATAAATCTGTTTGCTGATATTCAACAAAGGATTATAACAGTGCTGTAGAGAAAGTAAATAGTGACCTTAGACATATACAAACGTGTCTTAACGCAAACAAGTTGAAACTAAATTTAATCAAGTCCAAATACATGTTACTGAGCTATAAATCAGTGATTACGCGAAATGTGATAGCATTTCGATGGAGTTTGCTGATTATCTTGCAGTCACCTTGGGAATAAGATCACACAAAAAGAATGGAGAAAAAGTAATGCGAAATAATGTGCTTTATTAAAATATAAAAGAACAGGAAGAAGAGAATAAAAAGTTCAGTGTTCTTTTGACAGGTATTTAAATTCATCGGTTTACGGTTATAAATTAGTAGTGTGACGAACTGTCACACATTCGGTGTTCACAGGGTGGCATGGAATATTTTCAACACATTTAATGATGACGCAATCGAACAAGTAATAATATTTAAATATCTAGTTAGATAACAAATTAACGTTTAAAGACCATGTTGAAAAGGTGATTAAAAAAAGTGTCGTCAAATGTTCGTTTACTCTACAGACTGAGCCCCAAATTACCAAAAAGTGCCCGGATTACAGTTTACCAATCTGTGATAAAGCTTCATTTAGAGTACTGTTCATCCAATCGTTCCAAATGCATTGAGGCTCAATATTTTTTTAACTTCATCGTAGAATTTTTGGACGCTGAGATTAAGCTTATCTCCAACCGAGGTATTGCGCAATGCAATGTTTTTGATGATGCTATTTTTTAAGTTTTTTTTTTTAAGACGAAAATTGGGGGAGGTTTGAAGCTAAATTTCGTTAATTGGACTAGTTTAGAAAAGTCTTCCATATCCGAGAGCGAGGGGAAGCTGTTGGGCGTCGTGAGACTTGGTTTAATTCGATTGTACATACGAAAGCCTAAAAATTATTATTTTTAAAGTTAACTAAAATCAAATTAATATATATTTTTTAAAACCTTGGCCTTATAACTTGTTGAGCAGGGTCCGATAATTAAGCCGGATCCATATATGTCTACATGACATGATTCATATCATCAATGTTTATATAAATTCGTATGTATAGATAAAATATTATTTTAAAATATTGAAACAAATAATAATTATTAAATCATATACATTAATTTACATTATTAAAAAAGTATTCAACTGTTAATTAATTACAGTTATCTGAAATCACAATCACAGAACTTCGATAATACTATTAATCTACATTATGCTTTATTTATATAATATAGAATTATAGAT
>JANSTU010024894.1:0-12892 GCA_027564075.1 Bolitophila hybrida
TATAATAAATTTAGATGATTGATAAGTTGTTTGTGT
The DNA here is from genome assembly GCA_027564075.1 of Bolitophila hybrida. NCBI lineage: Eukaryota > Metazoa > Arthropoda > Insecta > Diptera > Mycetophilidae > Bolitophila > Bolitophila hybrida. The sequence continues at coordinate 37 of JANSTU010024894.1, forward strand.
TTTATTTCAAATTTCCGGGTACTTATTTGACAGAATGTATAATTTGATTTTTTTTATAATAAACATGGACGATACATTTATTTTAATCTGTTAACATAAAATATGGCCGCTGTGTAATATGACTTAAAAGTCGTAAGGTTATATTGAAACACGACATCCTTAGGGCATATAATACGTTTAAGGTTCTTTTTATATAAAGTCCATTTTTTATTAAATTTTAACGACCTTTTTACGACCTTTCGTTTATATAGTCATAAGAAAGACTCTTATATGACTAGTAATTTATATAGTCGAACTTAAGACTATTAAACAACCCCGATATGACTTATGGTCGTATCATTGACTATATTACAACCTTTATACGACCAACTACATATAATAGACGTGTCTTCCCGACTAAAAATGTAAGCTGGGTTTTTTACAATGAAAACCAGGCTTCAACCGTCAGCCGCTGACCGCCGCTCAAATACTTCGGCTTCAGCCGGCTGACAGCTCTGTCCACCATTCGAGAATCGTCCATTGCAACCGATATTGACGTACAGAAATCTGTACTCAGCATCAGCGCCTTCCAACAAAAAAGCCAACCCAATTTTTTAGTAACCGTTTCTGAGATAACGGTAAAGGTGTTTTTGTTTTCTCAAAAACGTTTACTAACAAAACATCATTTGCATTAGAATATATTTATGGAGAGCAAGTTCTAAAAAAAGGATTCGATTTGTAGACTATATATAATACCCAATGTTTGTTTTTCATAAATTAGCTGTTTATATCTATTCCAAATTGCATGTATATATAATTGCTCGCTCTAATAAATTACAGCCGATAGAGGCTAGTCAAATATACGCCAAAACAGGTAAAAATCATATGTGTTATCCTAATCAGGATCAAATCAAGAGTGCGACATCTTAAATGTTTCCTTTTATCGTCTGAACGCATTGGTGACAGAAATTACGACAATAAATCAGCGACAGTTGCTGAAAATAATGTTTATCAAAAACATATCGCATCTAGTGAAAACACTCCTTTGCTGCCAAAGTCATATACACAATATTAGGCGACGAAAGTCGCTCGTGATAACCCAGATTAAATATTTATTAAAAAAAAACGCAATGAAAATATCTGAATAATAAAAAACAAAACATTTCATTTGACTGCCGCTATAATTTATTTTGTTGTGTACATTAAATGTAAAAGGTATATTGTATATATTATTCATTATGAGTGTATTAAAACAGATTGAGTTAATACGAGTGATGAAATGTGGTTTTAAAATGTAATATTAGCAAATTGGTAATTGGACACTGACATATAAATGCATGAGCTCGAATCATATGGATGGACATTTATTTTATAAATGGTACCTGAGTTCGACCAATATGCAGGCCACAAATATAGTTGTAAACCGAGTCCAAAAATACATTATTATGTGTTTGATGAACCAATTAAAAATGCATGCGCATGCATGTGTTTTCTATAGCTGGACATAATTTAGTTTAAACGAACACTTTAATGATAGTTTTAGAATGTTTTTATTTTATTTTATTTTTATTTTTTTAACGGTGGAGACATCTTTGTTGAATATATTTAAAATGTATGCATCCGATAGTAAAGTGTTGGGCATCTATATCTATTAAACAGGCTACTATGTAGCAGATTTAACGGGCATTTAGTGTACATACGTGTAGGGAGTATTAGATATGGTTGTATCTACTAACGTATTGACATTGCTAAATAATCACAAATTGAATAAAGATGAGATTCTTTGAAATTCAGTATTTCGTAGAAAATGCGGCTAAGTTATTGAAAAGTAAAGATGAGAAACATGCATATACAATTGATTCATGGATATAATGAATATCGAAATGGTGAGGATTCTGACAATAATGCTGATTTTATTAATGGGGAAACTTTCGGTATTTAGAGAACCCTTCAACACAGATTGCTCACACGAGCAATAGAAGCGTATGTTGTTCGTATGAGATAACATAGGTTACAGGTTACACCCTAATCTATACCACCAAGGTTCAACAAAACCATAGACGAAACGGAATGGTTTACTCAACTGCAAAATCAAACAAAACCCTAATTTAAGTATAGTTTTAAGTATTTTTAAGTTATGATCGAAGCTATCGCCGCTGTTGAGAAAAGTGTTGAGACCCAAATGAATCGTCCGCGAAAACTTTAGGAAAGATCTTGCCCTACGTACATACAAGATCCAGCTAGTCCATGAATTGAAGCAACAATACCATCGTTAGCCTCGTGAGTTCTTGTTGATGATAAGGCTCATTTTTGGTTAAATGGGTTTGGTTATTAAAGTTTTTCGACTGAAAAGAATCCACAAGAGGTTCACGAAACACCTCTCCATCCACAAAAATGTCGGTTTTGTGTGGTCTTTAAGCTGGTGGCGCCATGGCCCCAACATCTTCCGATATTATGCTGGACAGACCGTCAACGGTTTCAGCAAGTCGGAAATACAAGCACCATCGATTTATTACTGGGAAGCAATAAATGGTGGTCATGTTATTTCATGCTGCTAGATTTTTTTAAGAGGCTATATGAGAAATCGCTTGTCTACGTAGACAAGCTCGCGACGATTGGACACATGGAAAATGTCCACAAATGATCGAGCATGTAGTTGAATAGTGGAAATCTCGACTACAATTTGGCAAAGCCAGCCGCGGAAGTCCTATGCCCGAAATTATTGTCCAGCATTAATGACATACTCCTATCTCTACAATGAAACCAAAGTTATGGCTCATTCAATGCGGGTGTTTATTTAAAATTCTTGGCTCCGATAAAAACACCCTACATATAAAATTATAGTTATACAATGTAAATTCTCTGGACAATAAATTTATTTTATTTTATTTTGATTATGTACTAATAAAGAAATATGTTCATGTAAAATTACAATGCTAAAAATAAAAAAGGATATTTATTAAAACTTGGCAGCTTATATTGATGGGTTGGCTAAAGTTAATTCGTGCAAAAAAGTAAGTTTAAAAAAAAGAAAAACATAATAATAATTCCTCTAACACCGTCCTTAAGCAACGCCATAGTCGTGGATTAACGCTTTTGCTGGCTGATGGAAGGTCGCCGGTTCGATCCCGGACCTAAGTGTTTTTCGTGTGAACCCGTAATGAATCTGTTGTGCGGAATCTCAAAATGGCTCGCAAGGGATTACATGTTTATGATTTACACTTTTCAAATGTCATGATTAGGTTAAAACGAGAAATGAATATGTACACATTAAATTATAATTATAACTTATTAAATCTAAGTACATAAAGCTAAAGACTATACACATTTTTTTTGGTTTCACAATGTGTGCAGATACTGCTTTTGTGTGATTGTGTATTGGGAGTGTTTGTGTAACTTTGTCGACGTGAATGTATATAATTCAAAAATAATGTGTGTAAATGTGTACCTCAGCGGGGTTCTTATTAGAATTGTCTCACATTTTGAAGGGTTTTTTCGCATCTTTCTTTAAAACAAATAGGAAGATATCTCGTCGAATGTAGTTTGCACTTGCTGCTGAATTGAATTAATTTCTTTGCCATGTGCGTATATAATTATGTCATCGGCGTATGCGATGTGTTGGCATACGTTGTGTCTTAAAGAATTTAAATCTATAATATCACTGATGATATATTAAAAAGCCATGAGGCGTTTACTGAACCTTATTGAAGGCCATCGTTTACATAATATATATTTCTTGACGTGCAGTCATTATTAGCAACAGCGAAACATCTTCCGGATACCATATCACTGATCATTCTGATAACATTTACTAGAAATTTTAATTTAATGAGTTTGTATATAATACCCTTCCGCCAGACCGTATCGAATGCTTTCTCTAGATCAATTAGACATGCACCGATGCACTCTTTCGCGTTCAAGAACCAACAGCAGTCCGAATTTGGTAACTGCATGAACATTAGTCAGTTATGATTTGCCTCTCCTCACAACAAATTTTGAATCTTCTGGTTGATAAGGATCTCGAGAAGTAGGTTCTAGTCTAAAACATTCGGAAAATCGGAATTTGTATTTTGTATTAATTCACATTTTTGAAAGAAAATTATAATATAAAAATTTACAAGACACACGGTGGTGAATTATCATGTTTCAAACCTTCCTTCTCCGGAGAGATTAGACAAAACGCTGGAAAACACATTTTTTCTTTCTATATTAAGGATAATATTACATATGTCCTCGAAAAAGTAAAAAGTGTCTAGACTACTTAGACACTAGAGTGGGTTGATTTTTTCAATTTGGAATTTTCGTTAAGAGGAAAATGTATAGCTCTTCACAAAATCACATACAAACCCTTTATAGTCGACAAACCCTACTTGACGCCTACCTAAAATATCACAAAAAAAAAACTTAATACTATAAAATGATTAAGGATAATTTAATTAATAAAAAAAAACACGATCTTCCGGCTGATTTCCCAAATTAGTTGATTTATAATTTGGAAAAGTCATCTCAAAGATCGTGTCAAATTTAGCAATTGTAGTAAATTTACTAGCATATATTGCAGCTGGATTGTCTAATGATGCCCATCAGCGTAAATTGGTTAAATTTGTGGCCATAATGCATAATGCAAAAATTTGCATAGAGCAGTGAATACACACGATCGTTTTTAGATTTTTTTCTCATTCTCATTTTCGACATGTTTTTTTTTATTTAAAAAATCCTCTTCATAAATTGTTAAATCGTGTTTACTTTAGATAATCAAATGAAGAAGTTACAGTTAAATTTTCGAAAGACATTACATTAATTTATATAACAACTATTAAAGTATACGAGTAGATCAAAGCAACCCATAAGCAAATAAACCAAATACCATCCCATTTACAGATTCGCACGCATGATTTGCTTTAAATCAGCAAGTTAAATGGTTGATTGAGTGGTTTCCAAAATGAATATAATATTTGCACAAATGGGAATTTTATTACGAAACCACATTTATTTAATTTAAATTCACGTAAACTGTTTTGTAAATAAAGGAATGTTGAGTATTTAAAACACATGCATGCGTTAAATGCGTTCGCGTATATAGACAAAGTGCAGAATCCAATTAATTTGCAGGGTGAACCACAGAGCAGATATTTGTATCTCTGTGTATTTATGTATTTTGTATAGAAAAATAAATATATAATTATTGATATGTGTGTGTGTGTGTGTGTGTGTGTGTGTCATGTCCGTTTTGTAAAAGAGAAGTCCATCTATAAAATGAGGGTGGTTTCGAGTGGAATAGATTCCATACATACACTCACAAACAATAATATATTTTAATATATTTGAGTTATTTATAAACAAACAAAAATAGAAGTGTGTGAAAATAATCGAAATAAAGCAATGTGTTAATAATTGAAATGCATATAATTAAAATACGTGCTTTTATACTTAAAATTTTAATATACATGTAAAGTATATATTAATACATTGGGGGTAGGTACCTTGTTCACACTAAACAATTTCCGATTCATGTAAATGTGAGCTCTAGAAAAATGGAATATTTAATAACATATAAGTCATTATTGTACTCATACAAAATTTAGTTTGTTAGTTAAAAAAGCACTGCAGCTCTCAAAAGTTCATGATGTACGGTCGATGTAAAACAAGTAATCAAAAACAGGCGAATACAATGGTGCACGAATACTTTAATAATGCAAAGGCATATGGTGTGTAGTACTCTTAAAGTTAACATATATATACCGAACGCACTACACATACATAACATATATACGAATACAATATGCATGCATTTTAAAGCAACGCGTGAACACTGCATTGGTATATAATATTAACTAATTCAAACAAATACAAACCTTTAGCAAATACCTCTGGATGCTATTCGCATGTGTTTGTGTATGTAGTGTATGTATAATGTATATTGTATAAGCTCAAACGCGTGCATGTGTAAAACAATGTAAACGAGCATACATTTCGTTTTCAAAGGTGCTAAATTGAAATGTGTTTCGTAAATTTCAACTGCACAGTACACAACGTTTCACAGTATATGTTTACACTGTACAGAGTCAAGTACCTTGTAATTCAAAAATGCATGAATAAAATGTTAAAAAAAAAACTTGAAGTGTCATTTGCACGAGAGCGTTTAAATGCGTGAGCTGTTGCTGTTATTTATGCAAAACGGTTTTTTTCAAAGTGGCATTAATGGCATACATTTTTATTGATATTTTGTTTGTTATTTATATAATCCAAAATATTTATTTGCTTTCAACTAAAATGTTTACAAAATAGCGTTTTTATTGAAAATCTTAATTTATTATAATTTAAAATATCCAATTAGATTACTTTGATATTTCTGTAAATAAAAACATATCTATTACGGTGTATATTGTGTGTATTTGTATATTTATCATAATTATTATTATTCATATTAGGTATGGTGGTTTTGTCATCTTTATCAAATGATATTCTTCCTATTGTATATAAAGTACTTTTCGTCAATTAAATTAAAGATTAATAATTTTATTAATCTTGATATTAATCAATATGTATATAAGAATTTTTTTAAATATATTTTAAAAATTCTAATATTATTATTGTTTACGGTTTATAATAAATGTTCTATATTCTTCTATTCTTCACACCGGATTCATTGACCATTACGGGTTCCCACGAGTGGTCAGGTCATGCTAATGTGCTGTTTGTGCTGTGCTACTCCTGTATTGGAGCTACTGTGCTCTAACACTCACAACACATCCCCGATGCCAATCTTAAGATGTTTTGCCCGCCATAGACGCACTCTTTGAAAATTTGACAAAAAACGCAAGTAAAACGAAGTAAACAATTTTTATTATTGTCTATTACATTGTGTCCTCGATTTTTTGTTAGATCCAATATAGAAGCTGCCGCTTCAGCAGGTTCTTTGTTGTATGGTTCCGGAATCGAAGATTCTATGTAATTTAAAAAAATATCTTTTGTGTTAGTTGACCAAATTTCTCAAAATGTTATAAACCGATCTTGTTTAAATTTTATACACTTCTTCAAAATAACATTATCTAGTGCTTGAACGAAGGATTTTTTGTCATTTTAACATAACTAATATTACAAGACATTATTTTTGTTCAACTCCGTCAAAAACTCAAATTTTGAATTATTTATTTATTCTTCGTTCAAGCACGAGCTATACGCATCCTCAAGTTGGGCCAAAAGAAGTCATCCGATGTTTTATGGCTCTCATTTTTTGTTTTTTGATTATGTCGAGAAGATGATTTCGGCTCGTTTTATGGCATTGTTCATCACTTCGGCGAGAACTTCGGGCAACAGATTCTCGTACTCGTGTCGAATCTTGTCCTTGAGGGCTTCCAGGGTCTCGGGCTTGGTCACGTAACAGAAAATCTTTGTTTTTTTAATTTCAGATGAATCTGTCATGAGTTATCGTGACAACGTGAATTGGTTCCAAACGGATGAATTTTCAAAATATTTAAATACAAATTTCACAAAGTACTTGTTAAATATTCGACCTCTTCCAGACAAAGTTGCTGCCATTTTGAACCAGCCGAAGCCTAATATTGTAAAAGAATTAAAAATTGCAATGGTAAACTTCTATCGAAAATTCATTACGCATGCTATGGAAGCACAGCATATGCTTCTTCAGATTTGCAAATGTTACATTAAAAATGATCGAACGTCTGTTACCTGGGATGCACTCTGAAATGAATCTTTTGAAAAATGCAAACACGACATTTCCAGTGCAACAATGCTAGCGCTCCCTTCTCGCGATGCGACATTGTCGCTATCCACTGATGCCTCTGATTTTGCCTTAGGTGCTGTGCTTCACGTCAATGTAACCCTCAAACCACTTGGTTTCATTTCCCAAAAGCTGTCCGATGCTCAACAAAAATCCAGTACATATGACCGGGAGCTTTTGGGAATTTACTTGGCAATCAAGCATTTTCGGTATATGCTTCAAGGTCGACAATGCTGCATATACACCGATCAATCAAAGATTGAACAAAGCTGCACCCCGACAAGTCAGACAGCTTGATTTCATCGGTCAATTTACCACAGATATTCGCCACGTATCTGGTGGGGACAACATAACTGCAGATCTACATTACCAAAATCAGTCAATTGCACCTGATGTGGACTACGACTTGCTTGCTACAGATCAAAACATAGATGAAGAACTTAGAGCTCTGTTGACTAGATAACAAAATTTGTTTGCTAGATTTAAAACCTTTTTTGTTCCAGGCAGTCACCAAAGTCTGCTCTGTGCTATTTGCCGCCAGCGAATCGTTTTTCCGACGTCAACATCGACATTACCACTATCTAAAGAGCAAAGATATTGTCTGACTATCATCGATCGTTTTATACGTTTTTGGAATACCAATTAACATAACTAGTGACCAGGGAAGACAATTTAGGTCTACTATTTTCGGATAATTGCTGCGCACCAACCGTTTTAATACCACTCCTTATCATCCACGGAATCATCGAACGATTTGATCGTACATTAAATGCTGAAATTTTATGCCACTGGACCGTTTATTTACCGACAATTTTGCTTGGCCTTTGAACTGTTCATAATGCCGGCATAAACGCATCTCCAGCTGAACTAGTATACGGTACAACACTTCGTATTCCAGGAGAGTTTTTGGACAACAAGTCCAAAATAATATCTCAGGCAGAGTCCGTTACGCAATTACGAAATTTTATGAACAAGATACGACCAACTGACACCAATTGGCATACAACAAAATCACCCTTCGTGCATAAATCACTTTCATCATATACGCATGTGTTTATTCGAAAAGATTCAGTACGATTGTAATTGTCGCATCCATGAAGGCCCATACTTAGTCATTACTCGAAATCCGAAGCACTATACGTTGGAGGTAAAAGGACGCAAAGTCAACATATCGATCGACTGGCATAAGCCAGCATTTACCGATTATCTGGACCCAGACACTGCAACTAAATCTTCACAAAAAAAAGTTTTGCCTCCGACATCCGAGTTAAAATACCCCAACGCTACCAATAGAACGTACCCTTCGTCTAGCAGTGGAGTACTGTAGCGATTAAAATTGCATATATTTTCATAATAGTCACAATGACATTAATTGTAAATTATAATTATACAGTTTACAATATACACATCCACACACATATGTAACACAAAGAAAATACCCACGAAATTCAACTAGTAGCTGAATTATTATAAAAACAATAGTAATTAGTGCTTTATTTGAGCCTTCGAAACCCACCAGAGTCTTTAAACGACTTATCGACAATCGGTCAAATGCAATGTACATTGACTTTTTGGCAAAATGGGATACATTAAAAACACCAAAAAAAATCATCAATTTTCTTTGCATATTTTGACAAAAAAGATAAATTAATATTATTTTCTAATATCTCCAAAAAAACTATTATTTTTTTTAATATTTATTTTTTGCCAAAAAAAAAAATCTCTCCCTGTTTGCGGCGCGATAGACAAATTAATAAATAATTCCTATAAAGTTATTTGAATTGATTTTGTGGCTAGTTCTTTGCTCGATATATACAATTTCTAGTATTTTATATTTTTTAAGGACCTTAATTTTGTTTAGAATTTGGATTTTGTATTTTTCTATATTCGTTTATAAAAATATAGATGGCAAAGCTAGTTTTATAATAAAACGGGACAAAGCACCCAATATTTTCAAAAAAGTTGTCGTGTTTGAAAGAAAAGAACAAAATAAAATTAACGACGAATGAAATACGAAGTTGTTGATGTGAAAATGTTAAAGAATGTCGCTATTTAATTGAACTTTTTAAATCTCATAACAATAACTTTGTGCTTTATTTCCTTTTCGTACCAAGCCCTTCAATTGATTATAATCGTAAACATTTCCAATCGAAGTACTGGTTTTCCACATGCATCAAAAGCAGCTATCCTAAAGTTATACCAACAAGTAGTCTGGAATCATAACATCATCACCACATAATATCCCTTTACCATTATTTAAACGATTTCAAAAGATCCGCATAACGATCGCCAAGATCCGTCCCGGAAACAACGGCTCAAATGGAATGGTTCGGGTGTGGCGGGTACGAAAAGTGGTGAAGGGAGATGGGCGTATGCCCGCTTTTCTTTAAAATATTCTGCGTGTATAAAAATAAATCTCGTATAAATACACTTCCGTCTTTATTGATTCGTGCGTGTCGCTTCGGCGCCGCCTGTAACCTTTACCCAACATTTGCCACCAGCCAGTATTATATGTCGGTCGGTCTGAACACGCTATACCTAAAAAATACCCTATATAAGCTCAAGTATATACTATATATATATATATATATAGAAGTCTGCACGCTACACACATACATAAATACACCCAAGCTCAAGCACTTGCCTCGCGCGCCACCAGATTACTGTTCGGGCTGTGCGGTATAAAAATAGGTGGGTGTGAAAGGAAACGGCTTTTATGGTTTGAGCTTTAGGGATATACCAAAGAACACGTACAGATTGTATATATAAATATATATATATATGATATGCGAAATTGCGGGCACAAGTGTATATGTATGTGTGTGTGTATACTTATTTGCCATGCCATGCCATGCTGCTCGGTGCCGTATACCGAGTCCTTTGCACATGTATACGTTTTAGACATCCTTTTGATATAGGTATACCGTAAAGGCCATAGAATCGAGCATAGAGCACGCGACCGACGCGTTATACAACGTGTGTGCACACTACATGGCAAACACACAATTCTATATATATATATATGTATAGACATACTTATGGATATATATGTATAGATTTATGCAACACACATATACGCAACGTATGCTTTCCCGACTGTAATGTGAAAAGGGATAAGTGTCTATTTTTCGTTTTCTGCACATGGGATGGAAAAACTGTCCATAAATATATCTCATGTGTGTGTTTTTTCTGTTTTGGCCAGTAAGTATGTGTGTGTGTGTGTTTTTGTGTGTGAAGGACATGTAGAAAGTTGCTTGGCGGTTGGCGGCACTACCCGGGTTGTGTGTTTTGGAAACGCTCACACAAACTTATACTCAAAGCTCACATATACCAAACAATGTATACACACACAAATAATATATGTGCGAGGTCGAGCTTTCGCGCAGTTTTGGAGATTATGTCTGCGAGCGTGCTCGCGCGACGAGAAGAATGCGAGGGTGTAAAATGTGGACGCCAAAAGAAATTCACGCGCTCGGTTTACGCGCGCGTGATGGTGTGTGCGTCGGGTGGAAAACTCTAGTGTGCACGCGCGACTTGCGCCCCAGCAGAGGATGTGGGGTGGCGATGGAATGGATGACTTCTGTTATACGGTTGATGCGGTTGCTGTATATGTATGTGTGTGCGGGCTTGTGTACAAATGGTCTTGTTTTGTGCGGGTGTGTGCGAAGATTCCTTGATTGCGGATTACACGTATTTTTTTCTTATATATATATACAAACGAATTTTATCTCGTGGGGTGCATCCCTGCTGCTGACAGAAAAGTTTAGAGTTCCCGCATTTTGTGATTATTTGAAATTTGCCTGCGACTGTCACAAGCACAGAAACCAAAATTGCGCAATGGTAAATTGTATTATTAATGAAGATAATTACTGTTATGATAAATTGTTTTTTTTTAGAAAATAGATTCTCATTAAATTTAAATTCTGTTTTTTTTTTCTTTATTCAGATGTATCAAAATGTTTCATAACCTAGTTAGAATGACCAGTTTTCGTATTAAGGTGTTTATACTCGTAAAAGATTTTATTACTTTTAGGTTTTGTTTTTAAAAGCAGCTCTGACATAAATAGTTTAGATCCGTTTTTATTGGTTTGAATTGTATCTAAAGCGTTTTAATTATTTTCACTCGTGTTAATGTTAATGAGTTCTCTTTATAATTTTCAAATACTTAAGGATTAACATAATTATACTCGTATGCTGATTTTAAGGACGATCAGGCTCTATTTGAGAATATAGGTGACGCGAGTAAGTCGTTAAAAAGAGATTTTGGACGTAATCTGATCAAATCAAATTAATTTAATTAATTGTTATGGTGATCTTATTGAGTGTGGTCAGTGTGTTTAGAAACGATAACATGTTTTTAAATTATACGTTTCAACTTTTTCTTGTATGTGTCTCAACATTGTCTGAACAGCTAACTCCAATCGGTCTTAATTATAATTATATTATTTGCTATAAAGTCTTGTGCTTGTGCTGTCGATTTAAACGCGCTATAAAATTACACGCGAATCGAAATAAAATAATTGAATTCTGTTGTTGTATAATTGATAATGTAATGTAATAAAATATTAAGAACTAACAAATTGTATTTCTTTAGTAATAAAGAAATGTGGGTTTACATATAAATATAATGACTAAACACTATATGATTCATATTAAATATTTAAAACAATAAGCCGAGATGGTTTTTTGTATTAATTTAACTTTATATACGAAAAAAATTGAACATAGAAGTCTGAACGAGTTCATCAAAATGAGAAACTTGGCAAAAAAAAAATGAATAAGCTCACACAAGAGACTTCTGGAAATCTGTAGGGCTGTGTTTCAGAGGAGACGAAAGGGGCAGGAGTTAATAGAAGACCTCTGAAAAGGCACTTTCTTCAAAAATTAGTAAAGACGATGCATGTTGAAAAAAGGGCATGCAAATCCCAAAAACAAAATCCCAAATTCTAAATTCCGAAATCAAAATCCCCGAATTCAAAATCCCCACATTTTTTGGAGAATGTATTTGTAGTCAAAGAAGTGGACCCTGGTCCTAATATAAAAATATTATAATTATAAACAACATTTTTTCTAGTGAAAATGTAAAAACAACATTTTTTCTAGTGAAAATGTAAAAACAACATTTTTTCTAGT
>JANSTU010024905.1:0-12891 GCA_027564075.1 Bolitophila hybrida
AATTACAATAAAAATAAAAAAAAAAAATTGAAGAGCAATTACTTCAAATTTAAAAGTTGTATGTAAATAATTTAATTTTTTATAAAATTGGTTTTTCAATAGCCTACAAAATAAGTCCTATCTCTTTGTCCTGGGAGAAATATTGACAAAGTTACAAATAAATATGTGTTGGTATGTACCACTCCAAACATGATTTTTTAAACACCCTGTATCTCAGTGGGTGTTGTAAAGATCACTTCCCCACCCATACAATTTTACTCAGAATGAACCAAGGAACACGTGGTAAGGTTATTTCCCTCATAAGGTGGGACACCCTGTATATATTAAATGGTAGAAATAATGCCTCTTATAAATAAGAAATCTTTTAATATATTCAAATAAATATATTTTTTACTAAAATATGTATGGAATTATGAATATTATCTTATAAAAAAGTTTTAAATGGTATGGAACAAATTCAATCAAGCTTAAATTGTATTTCGGTTAATCGGTATAAACAATATACTCATATGTATATTCTTATGAAATGTATAATATTGAAGAAATGCTACAATCTACATTCCTACATAATGTTCCAGTAACACATGTTCATTTTGGATTATATATTAATAAATTGTGCTAATTCTCAATGCACGACACCTTATTGGAATATATTATCATAACAACTTCATTCTATTAATATATTATGGAAACAGTAACTCGCGAGGTTTAATGAACTCTTAGTATAGGTGACGCACCAAATATTATGACTTATTTGATGAATAACAAACAACAGCCGGCAGCCATTAATAGCACCATGAATATACAACATTATACATTATCGCGGTTCAACAAGTATGTAGGACTGCCGGTTAGACTATTATGTAGAATATAGATTTCAAAGTGCTAATGAGTAAAACCACGAGCGCGACCTGAACGCGGCAGCGCATTAGAATCGGTGCAGCGGTAATACCACCGTGTTGCCTGTTTTAATTATGAACATTAATAATTCGGTGAGTTTATTTGGGACACGTTTTACACTTTGCCAGACCTACGATACGGTGTCGCAGTAACGGTATACAGCTATTATATATTTTATAGGAAAGCCTATGTACGCATTTGGTGTTTACCTGAATTTGGGGCACTAAAAATGTAGATTCTTATATTGTGAGAATTAGGAAGTTCAATTTTCATTGATTACAAATTTATAAACACAAAAAAGACTCTTAAATACGTATTATTAATATTTTAAATAAATAAGTATTTCATAACTTTACAATTTTTTTAATACATATAGTATTTGTAATTATTTGAGAACAATTAATTATTTCACAATATTTAATACCGTTTTATTTTTTTAATTTGTTTATTATTTAAAATACATTTACAATATTTTGAATAGATTTTAAAATACATTATACATTACAATATATATAATTTAAAAAAAGCAGACTACAAAAGGTTTGAATTTTGTCCCTGATCATTTTGTAGTACTGCGTTTTTGGGGCTAAAACCCCTATCACCCTTTTGAGGGGCTTTTAAGTAAGTGTTCAACTTTTTTATTTGAAGTCTATATACGACTTATTGTTCCAATGTTTTTTTCGCTGCTAAAGAAATAATAAAAACTTAAAAAAGAGCACAGATTGACAGTCATTGACATTGACAGTCTCCAAACGTGGTACTAAAAAGGCGGTTTTGTCATATCTCCTGACAAACTACACCTTCATGTATGCTCCTAATCTATCGGTTATCGAATATGGTATGGTAGCCTTCACAGGGCTGTCTAAAACTTGATGCTGAAGTTGCAACGTATACAGTGGCATGCATTGCGTCTCTGTCTCGGACAGGTGTAGTTGAGGTTCTACCATGCTATAGTACCGATTTTAAAAACATGAGAGAACAGCTCAACTACATTCCTAAAGAAGAATATCCTATCATTGGGTTTATTTGCAGTATGGCAAGCCGCTCAACCAAGGGGCACCATTATTTACACTGATGGTTCCAAGCTTGACAGTTACTCCTAATTAGCTATATTTATCGACGAAAACACCCACAAATCACTAAAATTGACTCCCCCTGCATCGGTTTTGACGGCAGAATTGAAGGCAATAGACTGGGCCTGCAATTATGCCGAGGAACACCCACCAAACAGTGTGTTTATTATTGCATCGGACAGTATGCGGAATACCTGGGAATGTAAGCGTAGACAAACTTGCCAAGAAAGACCAAACACATCCGGAATGGAGTAGTTTCCGAAATATCTGGTCAAAGAATGGCAAGAATGATGGAACGAAGAAGAGAAAGGTCGGCCCTGTTTCTCAGTACTACCAAAGGTACAACTGCAGCTATGGTATTCCAGGTATGCAGATGATTTATGCCATCGATTTCTAGTAACATTTAGCAGGGTTGCCGCCAACCACATTCAATTCCGATACCATATACCGGATCAACATCATTTTTATAATTACACGTTTACCAATATGTCAGAATGTAATATGTATATCTTTGTTTCCTTCACAAGCCCACAATGGCTTGGCTAGTGTGGCTTAATATATTTTATAAAAAAAAAACAAATTATTTTTTAATTAAATTTAGTGCGTTTTCATTGATTTATGTAACTCACATCTAACGTATCTTCATTTATTTATGAGGACTAGCTAAATAAGTGCATAAAAGAATGTCCAGTTGTGTTTATGACTTAGTAATTTTGTAATTTTTTTTACTGCGAGTGAGTTTAATTAAAAAAAGGAAGCAATACATCGGCGCCCCTGTTTTTAAGATCCAGTAGTATATAATTGAGAGTTTCGTTGTTCTTGCTTTTATACCTTTTGCTTCAATGGCAAGCAACGTAACCATGTTGTTTGAAGCAATGCAAAAGTTTACCTTTGGTAAGTTGATGACTGTATATCTGCATGCTTCGAGGATCGCCGTTTGCTATGCTGTAAACACGGATGCCGGTTGCCTAAGTTGAAACTGGGCTATTCAAAGATTGCTCCTCCAGTAAGATCATTGATAAGTGTAGAAAATGTGCGTTATGAGGGGGTTGGCAATGTTATGAGTCTGGACACTAGATCGATGTCTTGAGCACGGCCGTTTGAGTGCTTTTTATAGAACTGTGATACTATCTGATTAAGTCGGAGGTCCAGTGTTGGATAATTTCCAGGCATAATCTGAGCGTTCTCCTCTGGATTCGAATAAGTTTTAGAGATTGGGTTTTACTCAGTAGCTACACGGCTCCATCTAGGATCGACCGAATTGTTTCTTTAAAAACAACCAGCAAATTTAAGAGGTTATACCCCCACGAAGAACCGCTTTTTGATCATAAGAAATTGATCCGTTTCGCGCATTGTTTCTTCGGTCTGTGCTCTCCATAGACATTTTTCGTCAAACGTTAAACCGATATATTTGAAATGTGATTTTTTAAATGCCTATACCACCTGGCCAGTTTATCGACGGTGAGTTGTAAGGATACTTGCATCACGCTTGAATCCTTTCCTGTGATTACACCGTCGTCGGCGTACTGTAGGAGCTTAACTTCGGGCTCAATAAGGTTGTCGATATGGTTTTAGTGTACAGGTTGTAGAGAAGAGGGGAGAGGGATGAACAGCGCAAGTTCACAAAATAAACTGTGTTTTGTTTCCATGAGATTGTTGTTTATAAAGAACATAATTCTCATACCAAACAATTTTGATCCAAAATCCTTTTTCAGACCAGAAATTGAGATAGCAGGCAGATTTGTCTACACTACGAAGCTGCTGCCGGGCAATCAATCTTTTCAAATATTTCGTTGTACACTTCTATCAGTCTCTCTTTAACGGTTATTGGGCTTTTACGAATGAGGTCAAACGAAATTGCATCTAGGCCAGCTGCCATATTATTATTCTGAGTGAGTCACTAGTGACCCTTTGCTCACTAGTCACTTCGAACATCAACAGTCGCAACCCACGGGCCACTTGTTTAAATGCTATATTCGCAGCTAGAAAGTGATCCACTTTTACTCAGAATCACTACTTAGTCACTAAGAACTGTCAATTGTAAGTTCACCAGTTTCATATTAATGTGGTCGTATACTGTAGCCCTTGTGGTGCATTGCAAATACATGTAAATGTATTAATATACGTTTTATAATAATTATAACACATTAATTCATGTTTAGTTATTATTTATCTTGTGTCTGCCTAATTAAGACACTCCTTTTTAATGATACGAATTGGATTATATTTGCCAAAAGTATAAATAAAGAATAATAAAAAAATAGTAAATGTTTTTAAAATGTTTAGTTTTTTTTACTCTTTGCTGAACAGTTTATATATCCACAAATATTCGGCAATTATCTTTGTCCAGTCTAAATAATGCCTTAACTTCTATATTTGCGCACACCTACCACACACTTTGCCTTCTTGGTGTGTATGAAATTGCCTGAAAATGTAAAATAATTTAAAATGTTTTTTTTTTATTTTTGCTAATTACTGACTATAAAAAAACTTACTATTGTTCTTGTTGCAAAAGCATTTTTTATCGATGCCGGCAAAATATTTTGTATGTGGCCCAAAATTTATAAAAATGACTCACTTTTTGCCTTGCGAATGGGGCTAGTGGCACTGAGTAAAATTATTTTCGAAATAAGCCGCATTGAAATGTCAGTTGCAGATATCGGCAGTAGCCGATGGCCCTGCGTATACCGTTTTCGATAAAGTGACTCACTCAGAATATGCCTGCAGGGGATGTGCTGTTGCAGCTCTGAAGAGTTGTTTCCAGTTCGGCAAGTGTAAACTGGAAACACTAGGGGTGAGACTGGATATAAGGATGTGTTAAATTTTTAAAGTTTATTTTATATTCCTCATAGATTATCTTTCGTGTAATGTTTTTTGTGTTACGTGATCTAGGCTCTATGTTGACAATCTGAGTTTTATTAAGAGTGGTAGATGATCGCTCGACTGTGGACATTTTACTCGAAGCTTAGGGATAAGCTAAGATTACTGATTGCACTGTTTTTAATGGGTGAGCATGCGATTCTGGTCCATTTGCCAGTATTGAGTGTGGTAAGGTTGTAGTCGTAAAAAATGCTTAAAAGAATTCTGGCTCTTGCCAGTTGGATTACCCCATTGTTGCACATGTGCATTGAAATCTCTCATTAATACCATTTTTAATGTGATCTGCTGAATCAGGTTATCGAGCTTCCTAGACTTCGCGTATTGGGTGCGATATATATACACAATATTGCCATATGTTCTTGACCGCCGTAAGACTCATTGCAACCTATGTACTCCAGATTTGTTGCAAGTCTGATTTCTGCACGATTTCTGTCACACATAATTCGACTCTGCGTGCAAATAGTACTCTACCGTATTCGTCGTCGCGATCGTTTCGTATAGTTTTGTACCCTCGAATAAATATTTTTTTCAATTTTGTCCAGACAGACATTTTTTGTCTCATTAGAGGAAATAATGTCTTGGGAGACTTATCTCAACTGTAGACACGTCAGACTATCCTTGGAATTTGTATGATACATGATTAGGTCTGTTAGAGACATTGTCAGAAGGACTACTAGAAACAATGTTATTAGTCAGCGAGCCGAGTAACGCCAAGATCAGATAGGGGGCAAACCAAGTAGTGTGATGGTGTCTGTGATGAAAGCGGGTAAGCATCCAGTTGTTGTTGTTTCACTGCTGGCAAATCCTGGAAGTGAGTTTTTAAATGGTAAAGTAGACCGGTGATGTGACTCATGTGCTGCTTGTACTCGGTTGTGATTCTCCACCAAAATTAATGTTGTTGAGGAGCTTGCTGAAGATGAGTTTGCTACGGGAGTACCTTATATTGTTGAATGATGTGTGGAAAGAACGAAGATTGGTGACAATCACACGCAATCACACAGGAGTGTTTCCAGAAAGCGTCCAGTCCAAAGTTAAGTGTTTTTGTCTGCACATGACGCAGACCGGTTTTGGTTTGCAGAACTTTTACCCAATCAGGGAGGATTCTACCATCGAAGCACACTTTGACGTATGGCTTTCTTGTTTTAGCTGGCTGAGATTATTGGTTTCACATACGCTTAGCTTTAACGTTATCTATCAATGGTAAATATGGGTGTCTAAATTTAACTTTGGCTTCACTCTTCAATACTGAATCATGTGTTGGCAGATGGATAATGCCGTAGACCTTTACATTTGCTGCTGGGTTTCGCACGTCAAAATCTTTAAGCATTGGATCACCAATCAGATTATTATATTAGTTTCATCGCGGTTTGAAAGCGTAGGCTTCAGTCTACTACCGTATTTTTGGCAGGAAATCAAGGATACGTACTTAGAATGCAAATGTTAAGAGATTTTTATAATCGGAATTTCGACTATTATCTCTCGCATAATGATATAAGGGCCCAACGGAAATCTATTGTGTAATAGTGTTTATGACCGTTTTCACAGGACACACCCACACTATAGTTAACTTAATTCACTATTGCCAAAGCGTTGTCTTTATTCGTAGCTTGGTGTACTTCCTGTCTCAACCGAGGCATCAAAAAAAGTTGTCTGTCTCTCTAATTTCGAAAGAATAGGAAGAAAAAAGCACATTTTTTTTGTATATATTTATTTTTCATCAGTTCATACTCCGATCAACTCGAAGTAATAGTCCTAATATACTAAACCGGCATATTTGTCGGAATTCTGTGTTGCAGGTGTCCAAATCTGCCTGCATTGCCTTACTGTAATCGTCCGTCATGTTTTCCTTAAGCGGAACTCTATTTTAATAACAATTATGTTTAGAAGAATTATTTATTTCTAGAGTATAACCATAGGGATTAACTTACGTGAACAGAATTCGCAAAATATCGTGAAACATTGATTTTCCATGCGGCAACAGGTAGTGTCTTGCCTCACATATGAAGCGCAGCAAACAGGCTTTAGCGTCTAAACCATTTCTGAAAAATATATTAATCATAACAAAGAAGCCAAAACTATGTAGTAATAAGTATTTACTCTGCTGCCAAGTTTTCCATGTGTTCGTACAGATCACGTCGTTGCTTATGCCCAGCATAGTGTTCCCAGTTCTTGTGTTCTTCAATGTCAAAGGGCTTTGGCTCTTGTAGTGCCCGTCCTTGTGGTACATAGTACGATTTACTGCCAGCAGTCTGAGTACTAGGTGATGCAACTGACTTGAATTCGGAAGAGGTAGGATGATAATACAAATTTGGAGGTCGCCAGGGAGTGTTTTTGCGCTCCCATAGAGCTTGTTCTGAATACGGATTTGACCAAGTATTATGTTTGTTATTTGGCTAAATGAAATTGTCGAATCATTTATACAAGTATATACAAAAAATGGCATTTTTTTAAGAATGTTACCTTATTTTTCCATGACTTGCGATTTTTCCATATGCCATTCGATTGTATATCCGGACCACTGGACTCGTAGTCAGGTCCACTGGCACCGGACGAAATATACGTATCGTCGTATATATAATGATCTGGTGGTGGTGATGGTGGCGGTGGGAGAGGTTTTGGTGTAGGCGTAGTTGCTGGCCTTATTTCGTGTAGTGGCACTGGTGCCGGCTTCTTTAGAGCCCAGTCGGATACCTTGTTCGGAAGTGGATAGTAAAAGTCTATTTCGCCAAGAAAGTTTATACCGCGAGGATAATCACTAGCCATTGACTTCACTAGAGACATGGTGGCCTGTTAAAAATGTATGCTATATTTATCAATCAAAATTACTATAATCGCAAAATCTACTTACAACAATCGAAGCTCCATCCGGGAAGACAAGATAGCGTTTTGGTCTAGATAGAACATGCTGAAAAGACCGAGCACTCTCGGTTGTATTATTTGGCTGATATGAATCAACATGCGTACATAGAACGATAATCACGATAACAGAAAAACTGTTAATTACTAAATGTTTTGTCATCTTTAAATTGAACTCATTTAATTATCACTAACACAAAGAATTCCCGTTGCACTGTCAACCACTAGCAGTTGCTAATCTCTTAATAATTGTTATATTCCTATATACTTTAATAGACACACACGAAACTGTTGCGTGTTGATTGGACTGGAAAAGTACTGTTGAAATGAACGTTCAGACGTGCGTGCGGCATATGCACCGCTCGGTCGATTGACCAAATCGTTCCGCTATAAATTAGCACCTTCTTGTTTAAATGGACTCGGACATGCCATGTTGTATATATACATAACTTATTAGCTTATTTTGTTATTTTGTCTTATTTTGAATTTATTAAGAAAAACCATACGCAGTACTAGAACGAAGTATTTTCCGAATGTAGCAGTTTAAATCAGTAGTTTCCTCTTTTTATTATTAGCCTATGTTATGTCATACTGCCCAAGAAACAATTATTAATTTGTGTAATTTCTCGTTTTGCTTATCAGAATAGAGCGCACAGATCAAGAAATTTAAATCATAAATTAAAAAAGATGAATAAAATCGGATAACCCTTAAGAAAGATAGGGGCAAAAAGAAAAATTATAAAGTAATAAACAGTAAGCTTGCAATAATATAATTTTACTATTGATGCATATATATAAATAAGTAGCATTAGAATATATGCACTTGCAGCTCAAAGAGAGCACACCAGCAGGTGCAAAAATTGCATGGCCATAAAAAGCTCATCGTATGGCTTCTCGAAATGAAGCCACATCTTGCATTCCGAATTTATATACAGTATAGCAAATAATGAGCTCCACCGGGACTGTTGAAACGCGCGCGCCAGAATGTTCGAATAAGCGAGATTCCACAAAAGACATTATCTACATTGCAAATGAAGGAACGGCGACATAATTTAAGTCTTTCCGACTAAGTGCGTTACCACTTTTGTGCAATATTCAGAACATCTTGAATAATATATAAATATTCAGTTATTTCGTGGTTGTGTGGGTAAAATAGTTGGTATTAAACTCGATTTTAAATTCTAATATAGGAACGTACAATTATTGGAACATTTTGGGTTGTCTTTACTTTGTGTCCTAATTTACATAGAGAGATTTTTTTCGAACAGGTTTTTGAATTTAGGTTTATTTTACAGTAGACTTATTTATAAAAGCTATAAATTCTTTGAAAATTAATCAAGTATTTATAATAATAGGTAAATTTTGAATAAACCGATAAAGGAAAGCATATTGTTATCAGTATAAGGAATTTATAATATTTGAACTTAACCAATATATTATTATTATATTTATTTTATTTTAATATACATGTTATTCAGAATTCTAAAAAAGATATCATTTATTATATAATTATTATTTTATGTTTTATTTTAAATACTAAATATTATAATAATTATTGTTTGATACTAAAAAAATATTATTATATTTTTAGTAAAAATAGAATATCAGTACTAAATAATAATTATTATTAATATTCTTTATTGTATTTCAAAAATAAATTTTTAGAACACAAAGATAGCGTTCTATAAATATTTTTTCACTCACTGTGAGCTGAAACCTAGAAAGGTGATATGAGTCTCATTCACCGGACGCACCAATCTCACCAATGCGTGCCAAGGCTTAGATGCTGCGTCTGTAGCAGGGAGCTACTATGAAATGTGGGAACAATCCCAGATTCATTTTCTATAGCAACGCCTATAGCATCGCATTAGCATCAATGATGAGTTTTAGAATGCTCTCTGACTGCTGTGGGCTCGGTATACGATGCGGGTCGTTTATGTTTGCTATGGCGACCCTATGTTCACCAGCAGCAGTCTCTACGAAGCTACGAGAGAGACTGGTCTTACTAGATCCTTGTTACCGTTACCGAATATAGTATTGTCACCACCAGAGCTACCAAACAATCTCTTATTTGACGTTAGGTGGTATTAGCTCTTTTGTAAGAGCTGGTAAAAATGTAGGTTCCAAATGGTTCTTAATTTCCATACATGTAGAATACACTACTTTTGCAATGGTATTGTAGCCAACACGAAATGACATAACACATCACTCAATAAGTCCGTAGGATGACACATAGATGGCGTTGCTATGTAATAATCCATATCCATTTGATATTTGTCAAAATTTCATTACACTCCGACGATTAGTTTACCAGTTACAGAGGTTCAAGTGACGCTACTTTTGAGTTTTTCAAAAAAATGAATTCAAAGCAATTTCATGTGTTTATTCATCATTGCTTTTTGATGGGTAAAAATACCATCAGAGTCGGCTGGTAAGGTTATGGCGTTTGTATTTTGAATACTACATGGCATTATTAGTGCGTTTGAAGGGAGAAATTTAAAATAAAACGGCCACACATGAAGAAGAAAAAAATAAGTACTTCTAATATTTTTAATAAAAAAACTTAGAATTTTGGCGATAAAAAACTGTATATTATACGTATTATAATTAATATTTAATGTTGAATTATGTTACTTATTTATATTTAATAAAAACACTTCAGCCGAAAGCTATTAAACTTTTTTAAGGAGCTTTCAAGAAAAAAAGCGAAGTAAAGCAACAGTTTATGTAATATTTTATTATAAAAATGATTGAAAATAATAATCTTTTGATAACAATAATAATGTACATATCTCTAAAATATTACGCGAAAGCTACATATAGACAACATAAGACAATAGACATAAGGATTGGTCCATTATATATAATACTTTTTTTTTCTAACTTACTTACGTTCTGAATTTTACTAATCTGAGTACATATTATCACTATTCTGACACATATGAGGAAATATTGACGGATTGTCCATATAGTTTGGGTACTCAAATTAGACGAATAATTTGATGCTTTTTTTCAACTAAACATTTTATTTAGTTACTTTTTTAAATTATTATTTTATTACATAAACAAAATCGTAATTTTTATTTCTATATACCGATATACCTGGATCTTTTCGTGGTTACTAATCCATCTAATGTCATGGTTTGAAGCCAGATAGCAGTTCATGGAATATGAGATCATGATTTCATTTTTATGTTTTTTTTAGCACCAATAACGCAAACTCCTGACGAATCTTTTTTATAAATTATGCTCGCATCAATCATTCTGCTTTACAGGATGAAATTGGATCCTTTAATTGGAATCAATTTTTTTCATGTTTTGTATAAATGATAAAATTACTTTTTTTTGAAAGAACTATTACAGCTCTGTGAAATGTAAATGTAAATGTAAATGTATGTACCACTCTGTAAAATAAAATCCTCGATAAAAAATGTCTTTGGTTCAGCGCTGAAATACAGTCTGCTGAAATCGATAGAGACATTGCCCATCGAATATGGAGAAGATCTAGATTAAGAGCAGACTGGGAGTCATTTGTTTAGTTACAGTGCAAAACATATTGAGAATTTTGCTAAGTCTAGGTTTTATGAATCTAAACTTAGTTCTCATCTACCTTCCAAACAACTTGGGCAAAATAATAGATTAATTGGTGTTACCAACAATACTCAAGTTTCATGTGGATTTGATGTTGAGGCTGTTAATACCCACTTTACTACGATCCCAGATAATTTCCACTTAGTCTATCGAGAACCTTCTCCCGACTTTATCTTCAAATTGTGGAGGTTTGACCATATTTCAATGTATTCTGATGTAATTTTTGGATGCTCATTGATGAGTTATTATGATTACAGAGCATGTCAGATATTGACAAGATTAAGATTATTATTACTGAACAACCATTATACATTTTTAGAAAACTAACATTTTTTAGGTCTTGTAGAACCTTTAATCTTGTACCTCTTAGAAGACCTACGGTTTCTATGGCTTCTTCATCCGAGGTGTGAATCGTTTTGGAATTCACTTAAACACTTATGAAAAGAATAACGAATATTAACAGATTTAAAAATGCCTGTCTTACCCATGGTAATAACATAAATATTTTTAAAAACAAATTGTTATATAGTGTTCTACAATAAAAATCAAGTAAGAAAATTTAAACAAATATTTAAAAAATATTAAAAAAAAGCTACTGCAGTTTTCAAAGTAATTCATGCATATAAAAATGAAGGCCGAGTAGGATCGGCTGTCGTCCAGGGCGGCCAAGAAAAACAACTGAAAAGGAAATAAAAGAATGCTCTCCATATCCGATGCTAACCCAAGCTTATATGTGCCAAAGTTCCGTGCCATGATGCTTTCCAAAGGAAAATTGGTTCCTTAAGTCGACACTATTCGACGCAGATTACACGAAGGAAATAATAATAATAAAGTTCTGTGGACTGACGAATCAATGGTACATATGCGACACAGTCATGGTAGAATTTTTGTTTGGAGACGTGCTGGGGAAGAGCTGTCTTTCAAGTGCACAAAATCCAACATTAAAAAACTTTGAGCAAGGAATAATGGTCTGGGGGTGCATATCATCATATGGATTTGGAAAAATTGTAATCTTGAAAAGAAAAGTTAATGCTGAAGTTTACCGAAAATTGTTTGTTGACGTCAGAGGTAAACGTTTGATTGGTGACGATTACATATTTCAACAAGACAATGCACCAATTCACAAGGCTAAACGAATTGTATTATTCAACACAAAATAAAGGATTTAGAGTAGCCACCACAAAGTCTAGACTTGTCACCGATTGAGAATATGTGGGCCTTGCTAAAATTAATGATCGCAGAAAAGGCTCCTGAAAATATTCGTGAATTAAGAGCCAATATCGAAGAAACATGGAATTCTTTTACCGCAGAAGATTGTTGAAGATTCACGTTTTCATTTCCAGACAGACTTGCGAATATGTCACAGAGAAATGGTGGACTCTGTGGCTATTAAAAAGTTGTGTTAACTTATTTTTGCAACGCTAATTTTCCTCTATAACTTTCATTTATTTATTTATTTACTTGTAGGATTTAGATTTTCAACTTTAAATGGATTAAATATACGGTCAATTGGGTCAATTCAATTCAATTCAATTTATTGCCAATGGATTTTATAATAAAAGTTTACATTTTTAATTTGTTTCTTATTAAC
>JANSTU010024916.1:0-12889 GCA_027564075.1 Bolitophila hybrida
TAAACTGTCACCACGCCTAAAGTATAATTTCCACGAACACCAAAATAGTACGGCTGTCTGCGGCAACTCTTTACCTTATTATTATTATTGACTATCAGATATTTTTTAACCCTTTAACAAAAATGACCTTTTTACCCCTATCTCCCTTAAGGGTTAACCGATGGTATTAATTTTTTAAATCATCATTTTAGATCATAGGTATTTTTAATACTTTTCATTTGATACCTTACACCCTTTGGTACCTACCCCTCCAACTTCTAAAAACGACTTTTACTGTTTTTTTTAAAACTTTGATGCCCTCTCACCCTTACGGCTTTCATTTCCCCCAAATAATTTTTACTGTTTTGAGGTCGTATTTCGACCGCCCCAAAAAGGGGGGGGGGGACTTTATATTTTTTCTTTAGCCTCAAATTAACAATTTTCAAACGATGTTTATTTATTTAATAAAAGTTAGGAAAAAATATAATTTTTGGCTTAAAATAAAACCTATCACAGGTACAATTGTACCATCATATACAATTTATATGAGCATTCCTACAGTACTTTTTATATACTCAATCATATATGTAATGAAAAATCTTTATTTTTATAACTACTGTCAATTGTGACGTTGCGACCGGAACCTAGAAACAAATTATTTTGAACTAGTAAAAAGCAATATTGTTGAAACGAACCTTTGAACTGGTGGCACAAATCTCTGACAACTCGCTGTTCTTTATCTCTTTCTGGGCCGTTAGATCCTTTACCAGTATATAGCTGCCAAGTTATTGGATATTATGATTGAGCATAACAGACCCAAAAAATCTTTAGACCATACTTTGCTGGTTTAGACGGAATATATTGAGTAAACCGTGTTCTCCCTCGATAAGGGAAAAGCTGTTCGTCAACGGTTACACAATCTGATACTACAACATCAACCAGATATCTCTTATAACAGATGCTTTATCTGTTTGTAATCGTTCAAATCCGGTGTGCTAACCGGATTGATGTCGGCCATACTAAAACGTTCCAACACCTCCTGAATATGCATTACCAGAATGAATTTTGCCTTGCCGTTATCCGTCGAAGAATATCGCACAATAGGCAAGAACGTCTCAGAATAGTCGATGCCGTTGCGCTGCGAACATTCTTTCACAACCAGACGTGCCTTGTATCTGTCTATTTTGCCGCCTCCTCCGATCTTGGTTTTGAAGACCCACTTGTTGGATATGGCCTTCCGTCCATCTGGCAGCTCTGTAAGTTTATACTATACTCTTTCCAACTACCTCCACTGCATCGGATGTGTACCGGTTCACATGTGTGCGTGTGCGCTTCGGTCTTCTGGGCTCGTTCACTTGGAGTGTGACAGTTTGCTGCGGCTGGATGTTATGATTTTCAACTCCTTCCTGTGGCTCGGAGTCAACATCCTGGAAGTATTCCATTTCTTCCTCTTCGAAGTCATTGTTAACTAACATTTTCGTTGATCACGCCACTATTTGAATTTGTTGCTTCGACCTTAACAGTTGGCCGATTTACTTCCTCCACTTCATTTTAAGTTTGCTCTATCAAATAGAAATTATTAAAATCAGGCAAACAAAAATCAATAACCTTTTCCTCTTCTTCCAGGTTCTCTACATACTGCTTCAGCCCAAATTTTTACTGTTAGCCTTGCGTCGAAAAGCATGCAATTAGGGCTGGTCGATTCTAAAAAAATATCGATTTAAATTGATTCAGTAAAAAAATCGATTTTCCTCGAATTTTCGATTTTTTTTTTTTATTATTTAATATTTTAATTTCATATATTCTATTTTCTGATTCTAGGTTTTATTTATTTTAATATAATAAAAAAAATCGAAAGTTTAATATATTTTGTTTCGATTTTTCGTTTTTTATATTGATCTTGGTTCTTTTATATTAATTCTTTTAATTTTTTCGATTTTTAGATTAATTTTTTTATTATAATTTGGATTTTTTAAAATAATAAAAAAAATCGAAAGATTAATATTTTTTGTTTAGATTTTTCGATTTTTTTGGTATGTTTATTATAATTTCTATTTTTCTATTTTTTTAAATAATCAAAATATCGAAACTTTTTTACGATTTTATAAATTGTAATAACACCGGTTTCGATGTTTTCAATTTTTTTTTATATATATTTAATATAATTTCGATTTTTTAGTTATACATAATTCCTTTTTTTTAAATAATAAAAAAAATCGAAATGTTAATATTTTTTGTTTAGATTTTTCGATTTTTCTTCTTCTATTTTTTAATATAATCAA
The DNA here is from genome assembly GCA_027564075.1 of Bolitophila hybrida. Lineage (NCBI taxonomy): Eukaryota > Metazoa > Arthropoda > Insecta > Diptera > Mycetophilidae > Bolitophila > Bolitophila hybrida. The sequence goes on from JANSTU010024916.1 coordinate 2,262, forward strand.
AATATCGAAACTCTTTTATAATTGTTTTCGATTTTTAAAATTGTAATAACACCGATGGTTTTGATTTTTAGGTTATATTTAATATAATTTCAATTTTTCGATTTTTGGTTATATTTATTATTATAAAATAATTAATTTCGATTTGTTCCTGTTTCGGTTTTTCCGATTTTTCGATTTTTTTCGATTTAATATAATTTTGATTTTTCTACTTTTTAAATAATAAAAAATCGAAAGTTTTATATTTTTTTTATTATTTGTTTCGATTTTTCAAAATTGTTTTAACACCGGTTTCGATGTTTTAGATTTCTTGGTTATATTTTATATAAATTCGAATTTTCAATTTTTAATATAATATAATAAAATATTTTTGTTTAATAAAACCAATATATTGAAACTCATTTATAATTTGTTTTGATTTTTTAAATTTTAATAACACCGATTCCGATGTTTGGGTATAATTAAAATATTAAATTTGCAATTTTTTTTAAAAAAAATTAAAATCGAAATTATATTAAATATAACAAAAAAATTGAAACCGGTGTTATTGCAATTGAAACAAAAATAAAAAAGTTTTGATATTTTGATTATATTAAAAAATAGAAAAATCGAAACAAAAAATATTAAACTTACATTTTTTTTATTATTTTAAAAAATATATAAATCGAAATAATTTTAAATATAACCAACAAATTAAAATTCTAAATTATATCAAATATAAAAAAAAAACGAAAACATCAAAACCAGTGTTATTACAATTTAAAATATTCGAAGCAATTTTGGGAGTTGAGCTGAATAATTATTTGGTGTAAAATATCTACCGTAATAATGTCCCAAGATTTTGCAAGTAATTTATATTTTATTTAAGTAATGTAATGACTGGGACTTTGCTGTTACGATTTTGTGGCAGGAAATTTTTGGCAATATGGTTGAAAAATGTGCGCGCAATAAAAAAATCAATTTTACAAAAAAATTGATTTTTTGATAAATTGACCAGCTTTAACTGTAATTTCAGTGTATGTTTTACTCAATTTTAATTTTGTATCTTTCACAGCATCAGTATATATATGCTTTTTAACTCAAATTTAAAACCGAAACCATATAATCACGTTCTTAGAGCCATTTTATACAAAAAAAGTATCTCTCCGCATTTTATCTTTTGATAAAAACGTAACCACAAAGATTAACTACTATAATGTTTGTAAAGGAAAACATTTCTTTATTTTTCATCTACAATCTAACTATTTATTCACTTTGTAACAAAGTCGAAATGTCGCTACTTTGTTGCAAAGCGTATCTAACTTTGTATAACATACAAAGTTAGAAGGTTTGTATGCAAAGTTATACAAAGTTAAAATGACTTTGTATGTAAAGTTGAATTGACAGCAACGATAGCTAAGTACTTTCAAGCATGAACCTACTAGTATGAAATATTCTCAATGGATCATCGGTTTTAAAATAGGCAGGACGCAACAAAATTCAGTTAAACATTAAAAAAAATAAATAATGCTTTAATTAATTTTAAACTCAAAAAAAATATCTTATCAATATGGCCGAATAACTTTGATTACTAAGTGAAATAGACAATTATACAAAGTTGTAAAAACTTTCTCCAAAAGTTTTATTCACATTTTAGGAAAGTTATATTGGAATTTCATTTTGTAATTTCGAGACTTTTTATACAAAGTTAACTAATTTAAGGAGTGTACCGAATGAAATTGTTCAAAGCTAAAATTAAAATTAAAATTTACTGCGCATACTAGTCGCGTAACCATAGTAACCAAATTATAGGTTATTAAATACCGTTGAACATATCAACAATTGTCAGATTTGGGTCTTCTTTAAAACAAAAATGGTTAATTCACAAATAGCAAAGCGTCAAGAAATTGTTCGCAAATATTCAGAAAATGATAAACGCTGCTATAGCATGATGAGCAAAAGATGTTGAAGTGAGCCCCCACACAGTAGGAAGGGTGATAAAACGGTACAACGAGACCCTTACGTTGGATCGGAAACTTGGGTCTGGGAAAAAGTCAGGTCCACGAGACTCTAAATTAGAAAAAATATCGTCAACACAATCTTAAAGAAGAGGGAAACCTCTGTACGAGATGTGGCAAAAAAATGCAAAACCAGTGCAACAATGGTGCAACGTGTGAAAAAACGCATTAACATGAAAACATTCAAGAAACAGAAAATGGCAAAACAAAAAAAGACAGCAATACGAAGATCAAATGAGCTGTACAAAATTTTATGTGAAAAAATGCGTGCTTTGTATTGGACGATGAAACTTACGTAAAAACCGAAACATAATGGTCCCGTGTTCTTTTGGCCAGACTTAGCTAGTTCTTACTACGCAAAAGACACAACGGAATTCCTGCAAAACAACAACGTGGACTTTGTACCAAAAGACGAAAATCCCCCTAACACTCCTGAACTTCGTCCAATTGAAAGATATTGGGCATTGGTAAAAAAATAATTGAAGAAGGAAAAGAAAACAGAAGATTTTAAGAAAAAATGGAACAGAGCCAGTAACAAAGTAACAGAACAGACTGTGCAGAATATTAAGGCCAACATAAAAGCAAAAGTGCGCCAGTATTCCAGACGTCCATTAAATTAAAAAAAATAAAAAAGATTTTGCTTCCTTATTAAATTTATTGACAATAAAAAATATGTTTATGTTTATTTAATGGGTATTTTATTACGAACTTTTGGATGAACAATTTCATTCGGTACACTCCTTATCTGAGAATAGGACGTCTCTCTCTCTCCGGTTTCTATCCATTGTCGAAAAGAATCGTATACCTGGCATTCATTCATATAATGTGAAGAATTTCTAGAAACCAATTTTCCAAGCCTTTTATTGTTTAATTTTGTCAGTTTATCTCGAACGAAGCGAAGAAGATTTCCGGAAATTCCGACCAAAAAGAAGAATAACGTGTTTAACTCGAAACTTACAGATTTTTTTTATTTATTTATTAATAGTAATAATATGGAAACATCAAGGCCGGCAGCCTTATATACATATAAATAATATAAAATAAAAATATTATTATTTTATAGATGTTTCTTAATGTACACTATAAAACGTAAATTAGTAGGATATAAAAATAAAAAAATTACTTGTGTCATCAGTCACACACGAAAGAAATCATCAATGGACAAACGTGAACTATTGTAAATACGAGCACTACGGATCAAAAGTCATATTTATGATAAGAGTATTAAATTATGCGCTAAATTGCAAGAAATGTGAAGCACGATTTTTTTTAAATTCGTAATGGAGATGTTTGTTGTGGTACATACATTGATAGCTTTTTCAAACATACTTTAAGCGTCTTCAGGCATATCCGCAAATACAACGTTACAATATGTTAAGTAAGGTAACAAAAGGGGCTTTAGCAAAAGTTTACGTCTAGTCTAAACAGACATGATATGTGTGTGTGTATCCACAGACTACGAAGCCCAGAGAACACTTTAGAGACGGCTTGGGATGCTTGATCAGACCATTTAAGTCTATTATTAAGGTGAATACCAAGATTTATTGAATTTTAAGTAAAAAAAAGAATCTGTCCATCGAAGGTTAAATGTGGAAAAGATGATAGATTAATACGTAATCGAGGTGGTGAAAACAATAAGCAATGAGTTTTACTGGTATTAATAATAAGCTGATTTTGACGACACCAATTTGATACAGCAGAAAGAAGAGATAGGGGTAAATCATTAATAAATAGAAAAAACAACACCGGACCTAGCACATAACCTTGTGGAACTCCAGAACTAATAACAGCATCAGACGAAAGGAATTAAAGCTTTAGAAAAATCAATCAAAATTAGATATTTCTAAAAAATATCGTCAGTTACTTTTAAAAGAGATGTTGTTGTACTATGTCGTAGTCTGAAACCAGACTGAAATTCAGTTAAAAGATTATGATTTCTAATACTTTTACAAAGCCATCAAAAAACTGATTGGACGAAAAATCTTTAAGTACACAGGATCGAGATTGTGTGTGCATAGATATTACTCTAGCACATTTTCTGAATTTAGAAATTGTAAATAATGTAAAACATAACAAATTAAATTAAAAATATGAAGTAGAAATAATGCAACGATAGGTAATAACATTTTAATATATAGAACTACATATTGGTTATATGGTCAAGACCGACAGAATGAGAATAAAATATTATTGAATGAAAAGGTGCAAAAATGCGAATCATCAAGTATAACTTTTAGTACATCTGCAAAGAAAGACAATGTTGATATGTAAAAATAAACCCTGATCGACGTCGAGCCCAACTGTAAAGCCAAAATGTATGTATAAGATTAGCTTTTTTTAATTATCCAAAAATTCAAAAATCAAAGCCAAATCAGACCCTACAAAAAATATATATGAGATAGAAAAGCATTACATATGTATATCTATTATAATTTAAAAAAGTGTGTTTTGCAAAAAAGAATATATTGCATTTAAAGAACGAACGAATGGTTGATATTTTTGGTTAATGATAAGTGCAAACACTACTGAGTTTGCCGGTGACGCAAAAAAAGAAAGGAGTAAGTTGTATTTCTTTGTACTTTTAATGCTTTTCAGTTTTGTTGTTGTTAAATAAAACAAATCCGAAAACGATTTAGTTAAAAATACGCTTATTCGTATCTCAATCCATATACACACTTTTAGTGCATTTTTAGTTATAATACTGTTTGCCTAATGGACAAAATAAAGGCATATTTAACTCATATTGCCTGTGGACAGTTTTAGCGACATAATTATAGTGTACTTGTTACTAAAACAAACAAACATTTATGCCAGTTCGTATTTGACAATTGTTTGAGTTTTCGCACAATAAATGCCCTGAAATGTCTTTGAGGCAAAATACAGACATTGTTATATTCATTCAAATAATCTGAAACCGAATTAAATTATAAAGAAAAACTAATTTAAAGAAGAAGAATTTAAGAAAAACGAATTAAGATTAGGAGTATTTATATTATAATTGTAGAATGCAGTATATTTGGGTATATAGCATATATTGCATACTTCTCCTGAATTGGAGAAATAATCAGGTTACTTCCAGATAGTGGTAAATTACGATTTAAATCAAAATAGATGTATCTGGTTATACAATTAAGTTGTTTCTGCTTTGGAGTGTGAAATTTTGCTGCTATACAAAATATGATTTTCGTTTTCAGAATCTAGCAAATATTATGGCCTGCGTGCCACAAAACTTTGTATTTTTTCGACTTCAAAATTAAATCTATCTAAACACAACGAAGTGTTGAGAGAGAATCATTCCAGTGAAACTGCAATCAACTGTGTTATTAGTTCATGGAAAGATAACCTAGAAAATGATACTATTATATTATTATATTATATGCGTGTTTCTGGATTTTAAATGAGCATTCGAAACAATAGACAGCAGTGATATAGTATTGTTTATACTAATCACATATGGAGTGGAAGGAGTGGAAAACCAATGGTTTAGGAGCAACTTAGAAGGACGAGAACAATTGACCTGTTTTAAAAACGCTAATTCCGGAAAACGATTGAACCCATTTAGAGTACCGTAAGGTACTGTTCTTGGACCGTTTCTATTTTTTTATATATAAACGACATTCAACGAAAGCTTAAATATTGTACCATAAACCTATTTGCTGACGACGCCTTGCTGACAATATTATCCAAAAACAAAGACGACGCTATAATTAAAGTAAATGAAGATCTGGACAACATGAAAGCCTAAAAACAAAATACATGGTGCTGAGTTACAAGACTATATTTATAATAAATGATGTAGTTATAAATATTGAATTCATTGTTTTTAAATATAGTAATTGATAGTAAATTGTCATTTAAAAACACATTGAAGAAGTAATAAGTAATAATAAGTAATAAGTTTTATCAAAACTGAACTTGTTATATAGGTAGACAGAGTTCGCAGTTGACTAAAAATGTTGTTTTTTTATGTAAATAACGTTAAAAAATTACATTACAAATATTTTGCAATATTTGTAATGTAATTTTTTTTTAATAAATCAATGCGTGTTATTTTAAAAAGAAATCGTCGAACAGTCAAATTATGTTAAACGCATTATTATGTTGTTATTTATTTTTAAAATTCTAAATCGCTTGCTTCCTGAGTACCTCATTTGTAAATTACAATATGTTCGGAAAATTTCTTCTTTCTTACTTAGAAATCAAGACATTTGAGCTTAATAAACTTGATTATTATTATTATTATTATGTCCACAAATAAGTTTTTCACCCCTGACCTGGTTGAATAGGGATGATTTTCTGAAAAACCGGTGTGCTGCAGAATATGAAAATCGCGCTTCTTGATTGTCTATAAAAAAAACATTGCAACAAATGCATTCAAAATCGGTCGTTTTACGAATTTCTAACATTTGAATGCTGTTTATAAAGGCTAGAAATACTTCATCGTAATTGTCATGCCCATCGTACAAATTCGTATAAAATCAAGTTTATCGTTCAGCCAGGTTTAGTTCAGTGGTCTTCCTTATCCAGAATTATGGGCATAATATATTTGTTGTTAGGCATTTGGGTTAAATAAGTAAATAATACATTTGAAAGGAGGTTGGTAATATTGAGGTTGGTATATGTTGTACAGATATTTTTGAGGAAAGGAGTTAGGAATTAGTGTGCAGCAGACAGAAGATATCGTGTGAGACTATTTGAGTTGTAAGATACATTTGATGGACAGGTTGGTGATAAGTTTAGGATTCTTCTCCGCATCTGTCAGGCGACTATTCCTTTTTTCCTGGTTCATAGTATCGTTTCAGTTTTTCCGGGGATAACCGAAAAACCGAATTTTCCACACAAGTTAGTTATTATGTTAAGTGCATAAGATTATTGCATAACATAACATAACGGTCCAATTGGCCTGAAATGCTTAGCATAGATAGCAAGGCCGGTTTTCGGCAGAGACATTTTGATTTGATTAATTCTGGTTTGTAGAAATGAAGAAATAATCTTATGATTACAGATAAGATTTTTTTTATGCAGTTCTGCATGTGATCTGGGTTGAGTAGGCTAAATACGTCCTGCAAAAAGGTATTATACGAACGTATATAACAGTATTATACTTACGTATTATACGTATTCTACATTTTATTTTATTGTTCTCAAAATACCTGTTTTAATTCAATAATTCTTTATTAGGCATAATCAAATATATATTATTATAATTTAAATGTATAAGAATAATTTAATTAAATAATAATTCAGTGTCACAAATATTGATAAATAAACAGTCCATTTAACAAAAATATGGCTCCAGAGTCCAAAAGGTTATGCTCATCCGAAGTAAAGTTGAGCTTGAGCTTTCTTGAAGCTTCACCATTGAAAAGCAGCTTTTTTGATCTTTCGAATGTTACTTTATTTCTGTAGAGGTTTACGTAAGTCTAAGTATAAAATACGCGCTTCAGTAGCGCTGAAGAAGATTTTTGTGCTGTCGCTTAGCAATACCCCAAAAAGTTAATGGATTTTACCTTACCTTTTTTTATTAGAGATCCAAAAAATCCTTTATTCTCTTTAAACTTCAGTAAACTATCAAACACTTCTACGGAAAGTTCTACTAGCTGTAGTTGACTGACACACATTAATTAGAGTGAGATTAAAAAGAAGAATCAATAGAATCATTAACTTTACTTTTCAGGCGGTTTGCGCACACATGAAAACACGTCTGCACTCGCCGACGGTTCGCGACCGTATCAATGAAACATCTATGACTAAAGAATATTCTTATACAGAGACAAAAAATGCTCTATACACTACACATCTAGCAAACAACTTAGTTATGTGATTTGAACTTAGCTTATCGAGAGATAGAAAGAAATGTAAAGAGAAAGAATAAACAGAAAGAATGGAGCAGGAAAGATGAAAGAAAGACTGTGAGAGATATAAGGAGAGAGAAGAAGAAGAAGGAATAGAGGGGTAAAATAGGAAGAAAGGCTAGTAGGGAGGGAAGGAGGATGACAGTGAAGAAGAGATGATAAAGATAAAAATGGATAGGGAGGCAGAAAGCGAAGATGAAAAGTATAAAAACAAATATTTTTTACGCTACACAACGTTTGCCGATCAGCTTTCAGCTATTTAAAAAACATCTATCAATCACAATGATAACCCTGAAACACTATATTCCAATATAATAAATAAAATTAAAAAAAATACTTCGATTACAGTACAAACTATAAAGTATAAACGACGAACTCAAGATTGATCGAATTTCAAACACCGATCGACGGTATTATAAATCAATAATATTGAAAAATATTAATTATTATTTATGCTGTTGGCTATACTCTTAAAACCAGATTTATGCTTGTGTTTATGTTGTTTTCGCAAACAATCTCGAAGGTCTATATATTAAATATAGGAGCGCTGGAGCGATAATTGTCCAATGTCCATATAGTCTATAATAATATTCCAATGAATATGTATATCAATCAATATAAATCATTTGTGATAAGATAGATTTCATAATCATGTAACAATATATCAGCATGAGGGACAATTAAGTCTTAAGTCACAGATAGATTCACTTTCCTGTGCCCATTTCTGCTTCAACGTACGCTTGCTTGTAAATAAGAAAAATATAACTCGCCAATCGAGAGACCTTTCAAGGTCAAATAACTCTGAAGCACCTTTATGTAAGCCAAATTACATGCACGGTTTCACTTGTCCGTTGTCTCAGTCGTCTCAGTCTCCGAGAATCTATGCGAGAGCTCACTGAAAAGAGACTGTCTAAATTACAGGTTAATTGCGTATTATTGTCGACAGGTAAATCAGCTGAAAAACAGGCATCAAAGTGTGTGTATGGAAAACAGCGATAGACATATGTTTATATATAAATACTGTATATACAATTATTATGTGAGTATAAGTACAAATAGCTTGTAAATATTTCACATTGTTATGCCGATGCGGAATCTTAATTATATGCCTTTTTGCTGTTTGAATATATCGTATAATAAATACAATACAAAAACGTGTTTCTTTTTCAAACCGGATTGCAGGTTTTTGGAATGACTTTCAGGCGCTTAGGTGTGCTTTAGCATTCGCGTGTGTGCTCAAGTGTATTTGTGGGATTTTCTACTGCCCTACCTCAATTTTTAACAACGAATAATCTGCATGCCATGTAGTCGCCTGTGGCACGCGTGTTTAGAAATCAGATTTAGCAAATTCAGGCCCACTAAATTTGAGTGTATTTCTTATGGCTAAAATATACAAATTAGATTAAAAAAATGTTAATCTTGATCATGTTATATAACAATTTTGTTAATAATAATATACTAAATACTGATTATTCTTTAGACAAACCCATATTCATCAAAACAAACAATAATTTTAGTATAAGACACCCATACACTCTCTTGATATTAAGGTTTTTGACTTCAGTTTGGACTCGAATTTGAATAATTACTTCTTATTGAATAATTAATTAGAAGGAGAAAAATGATGTCGATCAAAGTAATGTGTTGCGGGAATCTGGATTCAAAGGGAATTAGTATAATCAGTCGGTTTATTTTAAAGTGATATTTACTCAATTTGCCTCAATTGCACACACGCACTGCACTGCCTATTTATACTGACTGATCAAATGACGGAAGTTATATCGAGAATCAATTATTGAACGAAAAATTTACATTTCTACAGCATTTTTTTTATAAAACACATTTGCTAACAACTTTTGTTGAAATTTTACACAAGTTCATAAACGTACTTTCGTTAAATTTGTATCTTATAACACAATTTTAAAACATTTGGAAATATGGATATATCGAGTAATTGGTTATAAATATTTTCGATTATTTCTATATTTAATTGTTTATATATTAAACATGGAATTATCAATGGATTCTCCTGTGCATCAAAATCGTTGAAATCAAAACGTACAACTTTGGTTATTCTGTTTTTAAATGTGTGTTACAATATTGCAATTTTCTATAACAACTTACGTTTGAAGTAAATGTGTGTTATAAGATATGGCCCCTTAACATTCATACATTCAAAAAATGCAAAACGATTTAAAAAAATATCTAATTTTTAATTTGAAGCAAAAACTTTATTTGTTTTGAAACCATAAAAAATAGACAACGTTTAAAGTTTCCGGAAATGGAGCGACCAAGGTAAATATTTTGCGGATCGATTGGGCACTGATTTGTTACAACAGGAGACAGTCGTGCTGAGGCCTAAGATGAAAGATACGTAGTTACTGGAAAATAGCGCATAATTTCAGCAAAAATCTCTGTACAACATAGCAAACCCACCAGTCGGTAAATATTAAATATATTTATATTATTATATTATCAAAGCCTGTCATAGCTGTTAGATCAAGTTTTTATATTATTTACATTGCCATAATTGAGCGTATCTAAATTCCACCCAAATGGTAGGGGTGTAAAATGCCAAATGGTCGATAACCACCTTAAACTAATCAAATAGGACTAGTCACTGAAAAGAAACTTTTGTAAAAAAGCGCAACGTTGATCACGAAGAGTGTGTTCTTTGAGACATCTGTTTATACAGGGTGGGACAACATAACCCCCCGATTTGAAATGAGCGCCATTCCGCACAATGATAATGTGGATGGGTGGGCGTGGTCTCAATTGA
>JANSTU010024927.1:0-12888 GCA_027564075.1 Bolitophila hybrida
CACTCGTGTGAACCCGTAATGGTCAATGAATCCGGTGTGCGGCATCGCACACTTGCCCTATGTCCCACAAGGGATTATAGGATCTAATGAGAGATGAGATGCTAGAGTCAGTTTGTCGTACTCGTTTCGTATGTCCACTGCAGTCGTTACGAACAAAATCCTGAAACGTTAAACGCAACGAACTGTAAAACTGACACCAAACTTTCACTTCACATTTCATATGATTTGTGTGTAAATTATAACCTCAAAATATGAGCTGTCATCACCCTAAAATCGGTTAAAAGCACGTCTTGAGCTACGCATAGAAAATGTATGGCAATTTTATAGGCGTTCTTAACTCAAAAATTCTCAATTTCAAATACTCACAAAAAAATCCACAAAGTCATAATCCACAAAAACAAAATCTCCAAAACTAAAATACACAAAATATTCCGCCCTGGCTTGGATGATAAAAACCGTATATCAAAAATTAATGCATTTCGCACAGTTTACTGTTATATGCGAGATTCCTTAAAAAATCGAGTTTTTGTCATAGCTGTTCCGTTTCTTACATAATCGTTTAATTCGTCGATTTCGAATAGCTTGCACCAGCTTAATAGGCCGCGATTCACCAATATCCTGCTTTTGAAGGCAATATTTCTCGCAATACTTAAGACAATCAGCTCGTACACACCGATATACGATCTGCCAATCAATACTTGTAGTCGGCGATGCCATGTTTCGACGTTGTTTTGAGTTTTCGGAATGTTTACCCTAACATTCCTGGCAAAAGACCAGAATATTGGGCTATAATTGGGTGGTTTCGTTTTTGTTCCTATATAGTATAGCTTGAACGGAACCATTTACCGATTCGCTTTCCATTTACATCATGGGTCGAATACAATTCTTTGAAGTAAGCTTGAACATTATCTGCATCAACGAAAGCTAGTGAGAGAAGCATTCTCATAGACATAGTAAAGCTTTCGTGATTTCCGTACTTCGTAGCTAGTTTACTGGCATGAATCTTACGCCAAATTATCTGTTCAAAATGAAACAAGCATCCCTTGAACTCAGCGCTTGGAAAGTCCGCAATGATTATATCCGGTGAAAGATCCAGACCGTTCTCACACGAAAATAAATAAATCACGTAGAATAGAATTTTATACGCAGCCTTAGATTTGTGCGACATAAGGCAGTACACCAGAGGAACAACCTGTTATCAACAAGGCCATGGACCGTGAATTAACCAGCACTTCGATTCTGACAAATGCCGAAGACTTGAACGCGTTGCCATCAAAAGTATTCGACCATTACTGCCAAAAAAATTGTCAGCGATCACGAAAAGTTCACCTATTTATAAAAAAAATAATTAGAGCAATCATACATTCAACTTTTTTTAGATGGTCAAGAACATTGATTTCTTCCAGTGTTGTTGGTTGTTGGGTTCTTTTGGCGGCTCCATTAACGTTTTTATTTTGTGCTGCATTGCCGATACGGACGAATGTCAGGTTCACAGCTTACGATTGATGCACGTACAATTTTGCATGGACATGTACTAGACTGTAATGCTATCCTCTTCAGTTCAGCGTTTGTTTGGTTGGCAATGATGTCGGCTGCGGCTGGTTGGCAATGATGACGGCTGCGGATTGTGGTTGCGTTCCTGCTTTTTCTTTAAGATACAATGTTTACCATTTTGAAGAACAGTATGCAAGGGAGGGGGTGATGGGTGTGGGGGGGTTTGTGGGTTGGGTTGTGTGTTGTTTGTATTGTTGGCCAAGAAGGAAAGAAACGACTTTATGTGTAAATGTTTATTTTCCTTTTTTTAACTTTAACTTGCCACCACGAGTAAAGTATAATTTACACAGACCCCAAAATACCTCGGCGGTTTTCGGCAACTCTTTACTTTTAATAATTGCACATCATGTTTTTTTTAACCCTCTAATGGCATCTTTTATACGTACAAATACAAAAAAATTACCTTTTTGCCCCTATCTCCCTTAAGGATTGTCCGATCTTTTTTTTGGTTATAGGTATTAAAATTACCTATCGATTGATATATTTCAACACCCTCTAGCCCCCCTTAATCCCCTTTAAATTGCATTATTCTGATATGTTGATCAAACTTTAAAGCCTCTTAAAAGGGTGATAGGCGGGTGACCGCAAAAAAAAGAAAAGAAAAATGATCAGGGTGAAAAATAGAACATTTTGTTGTTGTTGTTTTTTTTTGCATTTTTGCCCGGAACATAAAGTCCTAACCTCACTTCGGTTTCTTTAATTACACTTCAGTGTGCAGGTCTGTGAATGACACCATTATCAAAAGGTATATTTTCTATATATATATATTTTGTTTTTATCTTGCTAATTCATTCCAACCCATAAAAAAAATACACAATATTTATTTAAGTAAAATTGGGCTTGTCAAATAATTTGTCATATTGACGTTTATTTATAACAATCGGAATCGGTAAAAAGAACTCCGAAATTGTTAGTTCTGACCGAGGTTCATTTGAGTTAGTGGGTCGCTTTGACATTCCATCAGTAATGCACAAATAGCACATAAATCACGTTAAATTTTAGAAAAAAAACAGCGCCCACAGCGGACGTGGATTTCTCCAAAACTTTTCTAAAAAATCGATAAATATGATTAATTATTTACATTCCACAGTTTACATTTATATAAATGCGCATGTTGCGCATGTTAAAAACAGTGTACAAAACAGATGTGACAGACTGACAGTTGACAGCATTAATTTTTCATTCTAGTTTTATGCTGTTTGCATATAAATATAAAGTATAAAAAATTAAAATAGCAACATTTTTATATCTTTATTTTCGTGACCTTTTCCTAATCACAGTGAATAATCAAAGTCGCGTGTTTTCTCTTGAAATATTTAATCAAAATTGTGTTAGTGTCGCCGAGCTCACAGGATTACAAATCCCTAGAAACCGACGAAGCAGTAAGTGTAAATTAGTGTGTGTGTGTGTATGTTTCCTTAGGTCTATGAGGGTCAACAACACGTCTATCGTAACAAAAACAGTTCATGTATATAAATACATTATTTGCTGTACACAATATAAACACAATTCTATGTATATATGTTATTTTCTATTATTTTCTATTTAATTCTAGTGCCATCAGTTTGTCTGTACCATAAATATGATATAGCTGCTGCCCGTTATGTAATTATACACTAACACCTGATTGGAAGCATGGACGAACTGATTAGTCGGGCTGAACTCGCTCTGGAAATAATACAGGTATACATTTTTTTGTGTGAATATGTACCTGGTTTTGCGTATGTTTAACAAAATCTAACAAAATTACTTAAATCAGAAATAGTAAGCAAGCTATTAGCGTAATATGTAAATATTTTGTAGATAAGATTGATATTTAAATTGTCAATGAGAATAAGTGTTATTTTTAATATTGATAGGAACATCTCAGAATGGTGACAGAAAACGGTACACGTGTTGTCCTGCACATAACTGAGGAAGGACGTAATCTTGCTATGCGGGTATGCCTTATTTTCAAATCTCGTTAAATAACATATAAATACTAATTTCTATTTGTAGACATTTAACGAAACTAGGCTAGAAGTATTTCAAAACAGTGTCAATCTTGCTTGGCAGAAAGCTTTACGAACACTGCAGCAATTAAAAGAAATTGCCAATGAACTGTCAAATCCAGAGATCCTGTTTGAACAGCTGCGGGTGTTACTGCGTGATGAAAGTAAGGATTTGAAACAGCTTTTATTCTTTCTAATCAAAGCTTTGTATTCAAGTTTGTAGGAATAATGTATTTTATGTGTGTGTTGGTCTTGGATTTGGAACAACAGGTGGTATAATTCTAGGAATGTGGATGGCTACTCCGAAGCTTGCTCGTCCGGTGATGAAGTCGATTGCTTGCCTTAGCATTGACGGACCAGAGGTTTAAATAATTTCCTTTTAATGTGACAACTGTATAACATTTTACACTCATATTGTTTGTAGACGGTAACCTTGTGCCATTCCTCGTTACCTTCATTGATTGGTTCCACCGATATATTGGTTCGTGTTCGAGCGGTATCTATAAATCGTTTGGATGAAAAAATATCTAGTGGATACGGTCGTAATTTGCGAAAGATGATTCAACAGTACAATCACAGTACAAAAACAGAGCTACCGTTAGTGATAGGCAGGTCGTGTTCGGGCATTGTAGAAGGTGTCGGCCGTGATTCAATGAGCGGTCTAGAAATCGGTGATGAGGTGTGGCTAGCATCACCGTGGTACGAATCGGGTTTAGCGTCCGAAGTTGTTGTGGCTCCCGAGTCACGAGTTGGACGCAAACCATTTATAATTGGATTTGAGGGTGCAGCCAGTATGCCGTACAGTGGATGTGTTGCACTCGAAGCACTTCGAACAGCCGGCCTGAATGAGCTGACAAGCTCGGGCAAGCGGTACTATGCGAATTTAAGGATTATTTTGTTTATTTTCTTTTTAATGATTTTGCTCTTAGAGTTCTTATCCAAGATGGTTGTTCTCCGGTCGGTTGTGTCCTAACGCAATTAGCCAAAAGTTGGGGTGCGTTTGTGACATCAACATGTGCCTATCGTACAGTGACCGTTATCAAGGCATTAGGTAAGTAATATCGAAGAAATTCTCTATTTTAGCTATAAACATTTATTTTTTTGTGCTACAAAATTTAGTGGATAGAGGTAATTAGAATTTGAAAAAGCTTGATTTTATGTTAATTAGCACTTTGCTGTACTGATCTTGTATTTTTAAACGTTTTGTTTAAATATTTAGGTGCTGATGACGTTATTGCATTGGGTGTCAAGCAAGCTGACTTTGAAGATGTCGCCAATGAAGAAACTCAGCCCAAACAAGACGAGCAGAATACGCTTTTTAAAGAATTATCCATTCGTAAAGAATACGATTATGTATTCTTTACGACAGCTACTGAATACGATAAAGAGTTTATACGGACTTTTGTGTCGCCCAAGGGTGTAGTCGTGGACGCTATTGAGCAGCCGCTTGCTTCTGACAATTTCGGCCTCTTCAAGATAATTTTCTATTCGGTAATACAACTCGGACTAGACAAATTGAAAGTTGTATAATAAAATTTATAATTTCAGATGTATGTTAAACTGAAAAAGATCGGTACTCGGCTTATAAAAAGGAAACCCGATTGGGGTGGTCCACATTTGTGTCATCTCGCGCTAGATACGCTTGCTGGTTACGTCAACGATGGAGTTCTTCAAACAGTAGTTGATCAAGTAATTAAAAATGCTACTAGAAATTTCAAAACTATAAATTTGAATGCTAAATCTATACTTTCAGGTGTACACTCCACAGGACGCAGAGCACGCCATTACACACGTCTGTAGCAATCGGTCCATTGGCAGTACAATCGTAACGTTTCGATCCTAGAAATAATGACGACAAATGTTTGTACGCATTTTTCTATCTTTAATCCAAACGGCCAAGATCATCATATAGGTGCTCGAAACAATCAACTAAACAAACACTATTTTCTATACGAGGTTTAGCCGTGGTTTTTTAGTAGTATTACGATTTAAACAAAGATATTTATAACTCTGCAACTACTTGTTAAATATATGTGTATATATTTCATTTTAAGTAAAACTAAAGAGAAGCCAGACGACTTATTACAAAATACGATTGAATAAAATGGAATTGCCGGTAAAACAAATACTATTGTTTTAATGAAATTATTTAAATAATTTTATTTTACAAGCATAAAAAAAAATTAAAGTACACTTAATACTAGGCCGTCCACTTAAGACAACGCGTATCCTGATGAGTGCTCAGACAACGAACGCAACAGTATCGTGTACCGCACGACGGGCACGTGTAGTTTGACGGAAATCCGCAAACGGCACAAAAGTGTCGATCGGGAAGACTGGACGGTCCAACCGCAGCACTGCAATAGTTTGGTGACTCCGAATGGTACTGTTTGTCATCCTCGAGTAACTGCATGAAATTCTTGCGATACTTAGCCTTCATATAGTCACCCGTTTTACGTTTCACCTTACGATTGCGTGCTGGATCAAGCTTATCTTGAAACTTGGGAACCTTCTTGGACATAACCAGATCGGCATGTGGATCTTCGTGAAAATTATCTTGTTCCAGTGCTTCGAGTGCTTTGCGGGCACGACGTCGACGTGATGCTTCATCCAGAACACGTTTCTTGTCTGCATCTTTAATGCGACCAGACTCCCGGGATGTCATTGTATTTTTTTATTAGTTCAAATTTGAATAAATCTACTTAATATAATAAACTGTTTTAAATGCAAACGCTTAATTTCCTTTTTCATGCAATGGGAAACTAATCTGATCCATCATATCATCGAATTTAGCTTGTAGTGTCTCAACGATGTCCGACGATATAAACAGATGCGTTTCGTCTAGATCCTGGAAGATGAATTTGCGGCCGAGTGCGAGAGTTTCGTCTAAATGCAACAGGAATTGTTTCATAGCCGGGTCACTGTGTCGGCGAAATATATAAATACGATGAAGAACGTGTGTTTCAGCAAAACAAATAGGTTTACTTACCATTCAACTAAAACGCCTTTCAGCAGGTTCACCATTTCTTTATGGAACTATTAACGGGTAGGAATACGCGTTAGGAATACTTTAAATTAATAGGATTTGGCCGCCAGGATGCTAAAACAGTTTAGTTACCAATAAATATATATTTATTTTATCATCAAATGCTAAACACACTGTTAACATTATAATTTTCATTTGACAGTTTCAGCTTCGTTTCATTTGTTTGTGGAACTCATATGTTCAAAGTTCCATTTCGATTATAAAAAGTTTTATTGATCCAAAATTGTTATAATAAATGATATAAAATTAGTAGATTTTTTTGCAAGCACGTAGTTCTAGTTGTATTCATCGCATCGGTTCATGCTGTAGCTTGTTGGAAAGGTCTTAACGCTTATACACGCGCTTGACAAATTGTTGATGTTTGATTCAAAATAAAGAGAAAATCAGACATATATTACAGTACTACTACGACAAAGACAAAAATGCATCTCAAGCCGCCAATAAAATTTGTGCAGTTTATGGACCCGATACAGTTTCCATTTCCACCGTACAACGATGGTTTCAACGTTTTCGTTCTGGTGTAGAGGTTGTCAAAGATGCGCCGGAAGGCCTGTCGTCGAAAATTTCGACAAAATCGCTAAAAGCGGATGGGGACTGGCGATGAAAAAAGGGTCACTTACGACAACGTGAAGCGCAAACGGTCGTGGTCGAAGCGCGGTGAAGTGGCCCAGACGGTGGCCAAGCCCTGATTGACGGCCACAAAGGTTCTGCTGTGTTTTTGGTGGGATAGGCAGGGAATCAGCCACTATGAGCTGCTCCCCTATGGTCAAACGCTCAGTTCGGACCTTCACTTCCAACAACTGGACCACTTGAAGGCAGCACTCATGCAGAAGAGGCCATCTTTGATTAACAGTGGCCGAATTGTCTTTCATCAGGACAACGCCAGGCCAATCACATCTTTGGTGACGCGCCAGAAGAAGCAGGTATAGTCCGGAGGCCTGTGAAAATCTCGGATGATTGTAACCAATTTTAAGAATAATTGAAAATTGAATAAAAATACCGCAAGACTTTTTTGACACCCTATTACATTCTGAAAGAAAAAGCCATAGAGGAAATAAAATAAAATACGTTTCAGATTATTTTAGGACACACAGTACCAAATTTCGGAACAACATTTTGTGGGGCAAAAACTGTCAAACTCATTAACATACAACGTACATACAAGCAGTGTTGTTGTTATTGTTTGTGGCAGATGTATTAAAAATAACCAAAAATTAACAAACATTTTAAGTTTATAAAAACAAAAGATTTACTGGGTCATATTACATCTATTCACGTACCGTAAAAATTAAAGTTTGACTTTATTGATCGTTTTCATATTTAACCTCACTAATATCTCATTGGTTCCTGTAGTCCCTTGTGAGACATGGGGCCAGTGTGCGATGTCGCACACCGAATTCATTGATCATTGCGGGTTCACACGACTGGTCAGGGTAGCGATTCTATGCAAAAAAAATCACACACTAGCTACTCAAATTATGAAACTATTTTAGAACGCAACCTAAATGTAATGTAAGTGCGTTGCAGTGCGTTATTAATTATTGTCACAGAAAATAGTTTGTGACAACATCGGTATGTACTGTTTGCATTGCTTGCGTCATTATTACTTAAATATAAATAAATTATAATAATATCATGAATGTAAGTATATTTATAATAATAATAAAAAACAATGTTTTTTAACCCATCCGACAAAACAACAACAGACAAAGCAATCCGAACCATTTCGAAAATAATTTTACTCAGGGCCACAAACGCTATTCGTAGGAGAAAATGTGAGTCTGTTTTGATTACGATCGTTTTAATTTATTACATGTAAAATGTTTCGCCGGCATCGACAAAGTATGTTTTTGCAACAATAACGACAAGCACAACAGAAAGTTTAAGCAATTTTTATTTGAATTATTTACTGAATGTAGTGTTATTGGTTCGAAATGGGGAACATGATTCGGCAAATGAAGGTGAATTAATTAATTATAAATACAAACACAAATGTAAACAGTACTTACTTGAAACGGATGTGTTGTTGTTGTAAAACAAGGCACACTGTAAAACGGGGCAAAATAAGATTTGGCAACTGAAGGTAATAACCTAAAAATGAATAAAAACATTGAAATAATATATTTTCAATGTAAACACAAATAGAAACAATTCATACACTTTGTCTCCACGAGACTTTGTTATGACATAAAAATGTGTCGTGGAGACAGCAAAAAGGCAAGACAAATAATATATCTACGAAAATGTCCGGACTTTATGTCTTGCCATTTTAATGTCTAGCGGCATTTTTTGACGTTTCAGAGTTTCAGTAAATAATATTCACGTAAACAATCAACAATGACAGAGATAAAATTGTGCCGCTATAATGTTTTGATGTTTTTATGTTTTTTTTTAATGTTTTAATGTTTAATACGTGAATTTTTTTTATTATTTTCGATGACCATTGTGTAAAAAAGAATTATTTTATAAAATATTTTTGAAGGACTTTTTTGCAAATGTCAAAAATTGTTAGAGAAAAATATGTGTGCGTGTTCCCAACCCGGCGCCATGTTGGACATTTTTTGATGTTTCTAGACATAAAATATGTCCGCACATACTGTATACATAATTTATCGAGTAATTTATGTCTCGTGGACGTTACTTAAAAATGTGCATCTGTGAAAAGAGAAAAAATTGGAATCGGCAGATGAAGATGGCACTACAGCTAAAGAAACTTCCTAAAAATTAATAATAAATGAATTATTAATATACAATTAATAATATTAATAGATATTATTCTTTACAGAAATACATGTACAAGTTGAAGACACCATTGACAGTGACTCACTTTTATGCTTGGAACAGCGCATTTAAAAAATGTGGCCGTTGGTGGTGAGTCACGGGCCACTAGTGACTCAGGTTAATGCAATCTGTTTATCACGAGCTTAATCTGATGAATTTGATTTAATATCCTGTGCGGCTCGTCCTCGCTTAGTATGCTCGATGGGTCTGAACAATCCGAGGAACAATCATTAAATCAGTGTAGCGATTCCGTGCATAGGACAATTGAAAACATGCCTGTATATCGTGCGTTAAAAAATGTATCTCGACAGGTTAACTTTTTTTATCGGATGGGTTAAAAATGTTTTATTAATTTAACATTATTATTATTATACTTACATTCATTTTATTATTATTATTTATTTATATTTAAGATTAAATATAAATACGAATGAATTCTAATAAGTACCGTAATATTTGTGCATGCAGTACCTCCCGATGTTGTGACAGAAAAATAATTGCTTTAGGTTGCGTTCTAAAATAGTTGCTTCATTTGAGTAAAAAATGCACAGAATCGCTACCCAGAACCAATTATCATTTTTCCAGATCCTGAACCGCAAAAAACCGCGGGATGCGCGTTGATCAGTTAGGAAATATGAACATTTTTTATTTTGTTTTAAGCCGCGCCCCATAAAATGCAATTTTGCCCCGACGGTATTCATGCCAGTATTCTCAAAAGCTTTCCTGACAAGCAGCGTACTTAATTGTCATCAGCGTATTCATTCCGGTTATGCTCGTTGAGATTTTAAAACTAAGGAAATCGGTAAAATTATCAACCGGTTTATACCAGTGAGAGACCGTACAAATTTGACATTTATCTCAAGAACTAATACAAATAGGTTATAAGCTCTAAATAACTTTGGCTGAGTTTTTCAAGTATTTATCCATTTAGTCTGAATGTCCGATAGGAATAATTGTGTTTTTCTTAAAATAGTTTTATTTGTTATATATATTCATGACAGAAGGGACGTTCTTATATAAAAAGCGTTATATTTAAAAAAATACATGCAATAATTTAAATGAATAAATAAATTTACACCATGGTCGTATCTTGTAACAGATCACGTTCACTCACTTCGTGAATCTTTCTGTGATTGTTTAGTACATTTCTGTATGCAAAGTCCATACCACAAATATCACATTTGTACGGTCTCTCCTTGGTATGAACGCGTCGATGCGTCGACAGATTTCCAGAGCTTGTGAATCCCTTGGAGCAGAACTCACACTGATACGGACGCTCACCGGTATGTATACGCTCATGTTTCTTAAGTCCGTGTCTTGTCAGAAAGAGCTTTTGACAGAACTGACACGAATGCTGTCGATCCTGTGTGTGCGTTCTTCGGTGAGAAGCCAGTGTGTGCGAGTATCCATAAGCTTTTCCGCAAATGTTACATTTAAATCGACGTTCACCTGTGTGCGTTACCTTAAAAATAACAGATATTTAAATGAATAAAAAATAATGTGTTATTACAAAATTTACATTATGCGATTTCAACGAGTTCGGGTCAGAGAATGCTTTCTCGCACAGATCACATTTGTACGGTTTCTCGCCAGTGTGAATGTTTAGGTGATGCTTGAAATTGCCGGTCTGTGAGAATGTTTTATCACAGTATTGACATTTGTAGCGTTTCTCACCGCTGTGGACGAGCATGTGCTGTTTCAGATTCTGCTGCATAGTTCCACAAATCTGACACATAGTACGATACTTTGTTCGAAGGCCCTCGAATGATTTCTCTTTGTAAATTGTTTCAGAAACAATGGGTTTGTGTAAAGTGTTAATTTCTTGTATAGCCAATATATTAGAAGTATTTATAACATCAGGTGTATCTTTGATACTGCAGTCATTTGGAGCATCATCTAGATGTTCGTAATTTTCCGTATATGCCTCCGAAACATCATCTTGAATTTCCGATTCAGACACGCATTCCTTTTCCAAATTATAGGTCTGAACCTGCAGAATATCAATGGATCTAAGGCATTGCTGTCTGAATTGAAAACAGACGATGATTTTAGATTTGCATAGTTCGCACATGACATATGAGTCTGTCTGCATTTCTGAAATCTAAATTATGGGAAATTCAATAGTTTTAAAACAGTTTTATTAAATCGCATAACAATACCTCTACGACAATACGAGTACATTCGTAAAGTTTTCTGCAAATATCTACACAGAATACTTCGAATGGTCCTTCCACAGTACAACACAGTAGACATTTTGCATTAAACGAATTCTGATCGTCAAATTCCATTTCTTCAAGGGGTTGTACATAGGCTCTAACTCTAAATCTAAATTATAATTTTGCTTTCCTAAATAGTAAATATTTACATTTTTTTTATACATACATTTTTTGACATTTATTTAAATACTTTGACAGCTATTTTTACTGATCCGTGCCCGTTCGATTAAAGCAACTAGGTAACATGTATTGGTATAATATGTATGGTTTAAAATAACCTATTTCTTAGGAAATTGACTCGACACAGATGCACGAACGTTCAGATGCTCGAAAATCAAAAAGTAAGATTATTCAGATTGGCTTTTAAAACACAATACAATTCACCTTAAATATATTTTATACCAGGCCGTTATAAAAATGATCGAGCATCTGACATGCTCCCATTGACTCAGGGTAGCGATTTAGGCAGATTATTAAGATAATGACAGTTCGGGATTCAATATACCCCAGATATAACCAAGCGTTGCAATGCGTTAGATGCCATGCGTTACACATGATTCCAAATCTGTCACAACAGTACCTCCCGCTTGCTTGCACAAATATTGCGGTATTATTACTTTTTATTTTTAATTAAAATAAAAAAATTAACACAATTGACAAAGAAACTGAACGTGTCGATCTGAAATTTTTAATGCATTTTTATCGTATACTACATTCCATTTCAATTTATTTTCAATTATTATTTATTTCAAAATAAATTAAAAAACTAGGAACATTTTGAAAAAAATTAATAAATCCAAAATACGAAGAAGAGTCTGTAATAACCACAAAAAATAAAACAAATACTAAAAGAACAACTGAAAAGATAAAAAAACATTTTTAAAGATCCTGAAAGAGCTTGAAATGTTAGTATTTATGAGAGAAAAATAGAGTTCAGAAAAGTCCGAATCCGAAGAAAAGCTTAAAACATGTCCGCAAAATTCAATTCAAATGATTCCGAATCGTAAAAATGGTCGAGCAGATCAAGTGAACATAAGAAATATTCGAATGACTAATTTAACTGATTCCGAATCCGAAGAAGAGCTTAATCGAATCCTAAAAGTACCCAAAATTTAACAAAATCCTTAATATGATGCTCGGAGAGCCAATATAACAGAAATCGCAGAAGAGGTTGCTCAAAATAAATAGAAAAGTAAAAGCATTCAAAAAAATGTGCAGGGCCACGAAAATGAAAATTTACAAATTTCGACAAAATAATAAATAAAGTAAACAACATGAAATGAAAATGACAAAAAGTGGC
>JANSTU010024938.1:0-12887 GCA_027564075.1 Bolitophila hybrida
CGCGTCTGATTGCCCTGGTCGTTCGAAATATATAGAAATTCGCAACATCAACCATCGGCAGATCTCCCAAAAACAAAAAACCAAAAAAATGGATTCCAGTTCCACTTCTACCACCATTATACGGCAGCTGCAGGAACTGCTCGACCACGCGCTGAACCAGCTCCATCAACAAAAAAACAACCAGTAAAGAGAGAATATGCCGTCGAGTCCCGAAATCATCGAGATCGTCACGGAAATCTTTACCGCCACCAAAAACTGCAACACCAGAGCTAAGCTAATGCAAGCCATATTTACTTTAACTCTTAAGTGTGTCTTAAGGATTCTTCAGTGGAACGCCAACAGTATCCCAAATAAACGAGAACGAGCTCCGGGTACTAACTTCCATTCAAAGTGAGTCGTTGTAATCGGTGACCTAAATGCCCGACACAGATCATGAAACTGCGTTGGCCAAAATACTGCAGGAAAATGCCTCTTTGATTTACAGCAAAGAGGACACTTTTTCATACATACGCCACTAGACCCGACCAACTACCCGGCGCACCCTTCTGTTCTCGATATAGCTATTACAAACACCACTCGCCACCTGGGCCACACTGTTGAGCTTAACGAACTCCGCTCAGACCATAATTCTGTGATTCTCTAAATATCTACCAGCTGCTTTCTCGCCCCTGAAACGATGCCTACTGACTACAGAAGAGCGAATTGGAGAGAATTTAGCCGCATAGTTGACCGTCGTTTAAATCTCAACCACCCCTCCTATAGTGACTCGGCTGAAATCGACACCAAAATCGAAAACGGTTCACACAAATCATCAAAGAAGCCAGAGACAGAACAATACCACAACACAGAATTAGTTACAAAACGAGCTATCAGATTAACAATACTAAACAGCTGATCCAAATGCGCAACTGAACAAAACTGCGAGAAAAATGAACACTGCCCTCTACGTCCCTCCGTCGTGACACAACTCTAGTGTACACCGCTAGCGCCAAAGCTGTGCTGCTGGCGACTACCTTTAATTACCTTTACTCGGTCACACTTACTTACGGCAGGTCTGAATCATCGCATAGAAAATTTCGTGAACCGCAGTATTTCTCAAATAAGAAGTACACAGGACCCAAATACAGACGCTTCTTACTCCTTTCCTGATGAGCTCAAGGCAGCAATTATGTCTCTACGCCCAATTAAGCCCCCATGCGCTGATAACATTTTAAACATCCTAAAACATCTGCCAAACTCGTGCCATTTCATAACTGACGCACGAAATGTTTAATAAGTGCCTATTTCCCATCGTGCTGGAAACACGACAAGGTTGTAGCAATACCCAAATCTAGCAAACCACGCTCTGGCCCAACCAGCTACCGCCCTATAAGTTTGTTAAATGTACTTGGTAAACTCTTCGAAATTATGATCCAATCCCGACTCAGTTTACACGTCGAATCCACTGAAATGTTACCATCGCAGCAATTCGGATTCCGAAATAGTACTCAACTTCCCATTAGGCACATATTGGATTCATTCTTGTCTAATAGCTCAATTCGTGTCATATATCTGGAGCAAATTCAAGCACTCACTCTATACCAGCTGTCATTCCGCAGGGCTCTGTTTTAAGCCCAATCCTATACAAAATATATATTCGGCCGACATCCCTAAACCGAAATTCTGGATTGGAAAAGCACTGATCGAAATTGAACGTTATTTCGAAAAATGGAAGATCAAAGTCAACGGTGACAAAACGGAAGTCGTTTTCTTCCCATACAAACAAAGAACCAAAAACAGATTCACATACACACTTACCCACCTTGGCCAATACATTTCATGGCAGAAGTCGGCAACTTAACTCGGAGTCGTTTTAGACTCCTAGATAACATTCGGCCCTCACACAGATAAAATCATCGAGAAAGATGGAGTTTTAGCTAGAGTGCCATTTACAGCCAAGAAGTCAAAGCTCTCACTCGAAAACAAATTATCTATCTTCAAAATGCTTTTGCCCTATGCTGATTTATGGATATCCTATCTGGAGAAATATGGCGCAGTCACACAAACGACAACAAAAAAAACACATAATAAAGATATAATTAATAAACCCAAAACCAAATTTATATTTTTTTTAAATTTTGACGAGACTTTTAATTTTTTTTTGTTTTTAAAGATTAGTGAGATAGATTTTTCTATACTATATATACTACTTATGAAAATAAGAGCAAATAACTGAAAAAATACCAGAAAACATGGTGAAATGTTTCAATTCCTAAGATTTTTTTGTCATTTTTGAATTCTACACCTCAGCATACGAGTACATGAAAAAGGTGTAAAGCAAACTAGAGTTATTGACTGATTTCGCATAAAACTTAGTT
The DNA here is from genome assembly GCA_027564075.1 of Bolitophila hybrida. NCBI lineage: Eukaryota > Metazoa > Arthropoda > Insecta > Diptera > Mycetophilidae > Bolitophila > Bolitophila hybrida. The sequence goes on from JANSTU010024938.1 coordinate 2,358, forward strand.
CATATGATGGGAAAGTTTCCAATGTAACGAAATCGACTAAAACGATTTTAAAAGAATGAATTCTCGACAAAATGTTTACGGAATCGTACTGAACTTGAACCAATTATTTTTTTAGTGTGTGTGTGTGTTAAGATAAAATTATTTTATTATCAATTTTATTGCTTAAATATTTTAAGTGTATTCATTCTAAACATTTCAAAATAGTTTCATTAATATATATAAATAATGATAATATAAATAATGATTTTGTTAGATTTTCTTTGAAAAAAAAAAATGCCTGAAATAGTCTTAATGAAAAATGTATTTTGTTGCATCAATTTAAATTATATATAAATCATAGATTTCATTGCTTATTTTGCATTTTTTTTTTTAGTGCAAAATCGGAATTATGCCAGCAGCCGTGCACCAGAAGGGACTGATTGGTGTTGTTTCTCGCTCCGGTACCCTGACCTATGAGGCCGTAAACCAAACAACAGAGGTAACATTTTATCTATTGCGAAAAAAATAAATAATTTATATTCTACCTAATTCATAGACTGGTCTTGGTCAGACACTTTGCGTCGGCATTGGTGGAGATCCCTTCAAAGGAACCGATTTCATTGATTGTTTGGAAGTGTTCCTCAAGGACAACGAAACCAAGGGAATCATCTTGATCGGTGAGATCGGTGGACAGGCCGAAGAAAAGGCTGCTGAATATTTGTTGCAACACAACCAGGTATATTTAAATTGATGACTTGATTACTTTGTATGTCTACAAATATTTAACTGTTTATATTTCTACTTTTAGGGCATCAAAGCTAAGCCAGTGGTATCGTTCATTGCTGGTCTGACAGCCCCACCCGGTCGTCGTATGGGTCACGCCGGTGCCATTATTTCCGGAGGCAAGGGAGGTGCTCAGGACAAGATCGACGCCCTCGAGAAGGCCGGAGTTATTGTCACCCGGAGTCCCGCACAAATGGGTCGCGTTTTGTTGAAGGAAATGAAACGGTTAGAACTTGTTTAAACGAGCATCGGCCTCTCATAGCCCACACTATCAAACGATCAATCACATCAACACACACACACACACACACACCATAAAACAAAAAATAAATTATCATAATATACTATATATATACGGTTGAAAAACGTGTACATCGGACAAGCGGTTCTTGGCAAACAATTATTTTAATTTTCAAACATAACTATTTTGTATTAAATCGCACCAACACCATATTTTGCCAAGTCCTCGAGTTCTTCAGTGTACCCGAACGTGTTTCAATGCTGTACTATCACTTACTCGAGTCGATATATTCTCTCAGTGTTAATCGCGCACGATTTATTTATTTTTTATGAGCTCTAAAGTGAATTACAGTAAATTTAAAGTTAAAACCATTTATAAAATCTTATTTCACATACGAATGTGAATATTATATACTATTGATATCGCAATGTTGTTAAGCAAATTATATTAAAATATTATAAATATATATATAGATAGAAAGATAATCCTCTCCCTCTCACACACAGTGTTTAAAAATGTGTGGGTGTGTGCACAAACCGGCGGCCAAACGCTAATGCCATTTCGTTAGGCGCTCAATGTTGTGTCAAACCGATTTAAATAAACGATAAACATACAAATGTAACATCGATATTAATGTTGTTTTATATTTCAGAGTATTCAAATGTCCAGAATGAGTGTGTGTGTGTGTGTCTATGTATAAATGTCCACAAAGAATGGTTGTGCTTTTGAAGAAAATAGAAGAATAAATTCAAGAAATATTTAAATTAATCAATTTTCAATTTGTTTTTGTAATTATTTTGTTTCGTTTATTTTTAATAAATTTTATGTTTTTTTTCTATTGAATATAAGTTTTATGTGATCTAATTTGGTAAGTTTTGCTAGATCTTGCCGTTCGCTCTCGGAAGTAACTCTACTGGAAAATAACCTGTCCAGTAGTGTAATTGTGAATACATTATTTTTAATTAAAAGACAAATAATTGGGCAATATGAACAATTTTATTATGTTCAAAAAACATTAGCTCGTATAAAAATGATAAACACCGAGATTACAATAAAGCAAACCATAATTAGCATAAATACAGTATATTGGTTCATATTTTGAGTATTTTTTTAATATTATTGTCTGAAGACGGAATTCTATGAAAAGGACGACGTCTTGATTTTTGTCCAGAATATAAGATAGTTGAGTTTATTCAGCTACGACCAATGTGGTTTGCGAGTCCTTGGTGACGACCTGCAAGAGGCTACCGTTCTCAGGACGTGACTGACCGTTTGTCCACTTGATGAAAGCACTAAAACAGATATATTAGTTGTATTCTTTTTTTATCGATTTAATGGGAAACTTACTCAGCAATAAATTCCAATGGTGTCCAAGAGGCAAAATCACCGTTTGGCATCCATTTGCGGTTCATCGGTGTGTCCAATGTGATGGGCAGAATAGCAACGACCAACGAGTTTTCGGGCAGACCAGAATCCTTGCCAGCAAGCGATTTGGTGAGCTGATGTACGGCACCCTTGGCCAAACCGTAACCAATCATACCGGGTGTACCTTTCAATGCTGGATTAGCACCAGTCAATGAGAGTAAACCGCCTGGTTTCAGGTAATGAGCACCGATGGCTGCCGAAATGGTGGACGTCCAGACGCTTTGCTTCCACATGAGATCAGCATTCTTGGCCAGATCTTAAATACAATAAGACAAATATTATAAATATTAACATTGTTATCGTTATTTTATTAGTACATACCTTTCTTGGCATTGCCACCAGCCCATCCACCAGCAACACAGATAACGGCATCAAGTTTTTCACCATTCAATGCATCTCCAACCTGGGACAAAACTAGTGTTTCTTGTTCCACCCAGCCGGCATCTCTGTTGACAATAATGTTCGAGTCCGCATGCTCATTTTCGCCCATATCAATGCTACCGACCCACTAAAATAAATAGACACGTTTTTTGTTTAGACCGGTTTCTTATAAATAATTAATAATAATTTATGAATTTTCTTATAAATATTTTATTCGAAAATCAAAGCATTATTACGAGTTTGTATCTAAGCATGACGGTAAGCAAGTTAGATGTATATCAAGTAGTAACACAATAAGCGAAGGTAAAAACTCATAGGTATTTCCCAATGCTTGAATAATTGTTGTTGAGGTATTCGCACACTAATAATCGTGTTTAAATTATTGAGTTCAAGGTTTTTATGTAATTGTACACAATAAATATGTAATACAATTTTATTAAGCAATGTTAATGAGACAACCCATTCATCTATTGATTTGTCCTTAATATTATGGCCCCTCCGCCTACACTCACCCAATTCAGAGCTTTGAACTGAGACACACATGCGGCACCAAGTGCACCCTTTCCACCGTACACAAAAACTCGCTTTACTGCAGACATGATTCTGAAAAAAAATAAAAAAATAGATTTATTTAAATTCAAGATTTTTGGTAATTTAAAAATAACAATCGATATAAAACGAATAAAACGAGTTCCGCATATATTTTTCATGATTTACCTACTTTTATATTTGTATAAACGTGTACGCAACGACTGACGGAAAATTCGTAAATGGTAGAATGTGTTATTGGTGAATGGTGAACGGTGATCTTGAATTTGAATCGATGGACCGACGAAGCAGCTTTAACTACTTGTTGAAAAGCCGAACACCTAATCTTTTCTTTCACTTTGTTGGTTCTGCGCGAGCGCCGCTAAACGTGAAATCAAGTTTGTTATGCAATATGCTATCAAAATAAAACAGACAAACAAGTTTTATATTTGCTTTATCGTGTCTGACATTTTAAGCGATATAACCCATACGAAAAACACCGTCGCATAGAACCCAGTATACAAATGAGATAAATGAAATATACTTTTATTTGTCTTATTGCAATAGACTTTTCGTAACTTACTACTCGTATATAGACACAAGTATGGGAACTCAAATTAAAATTTAATGTGGATTTTATAATTTGTGGATTTCATGTATTGCCCTCTGCACTAATGATAGGAAATAATCATAGGATTGCTAAAAACTTTTATTTTAATATAAATAACTGTGGTTAGAATTATCTAGGACCATCGAAATAGTCAAATTTAGGCTCCATTTAGTTTATTTTATAAACACTGAGATCCATAGGGTGCAATTGTATTTATTTTTGGATTGCGGCAAAGTGACATTGACATTTCATGTAAAATTGTTAGTTCATATTTTAATTCACATATTAAATGTACTAGGTACTATTACTACCGTATATAATTATATAAATATTACCACGGTGAAATAATAAAAGTTTTTGTTTATATACAATCGTATTATTTTGAGATCGGATGTTCTACCTAATAAATAGTTTTAAAGGGAAAAGGCTTTAAGGTACGTTATTGGTACCAAATGATTTCGATTACAGTTAAAAATCGTGTTCGTCAACAAGCTAAACTGACAAATTTTGGACGATGACATTCTCGTGTTGAATGTCATCGTCCAAAATTTGTCAGTCCACAAAGTGACATCACCGATCGATGACTTTCGACTTTTTTATGTGAGGTTTCCTTAAGGGGCCAGACGCACTGAAAAGTAAACGATTTTTTCTTTGGAACTATTCAATGGATCAAAATGAAATTTTGAGGCATTATTTATGTTTAAGGTATATAAAAAAAATGTAATAACTTTTGATACACAATGGCGCCTTGGCAAGTGGTAAACGGAACCTGTGTTTTTTTCCGAGGAGCTAATCTACGTACATCATATCATTCTCCGAACATAATCTTGAGCAAGATTCGACTTTAAATTGTCTTAAAAACCGTGTGTTTTGCTCTAGATAATTTATCTAAGAAGTTACAGTTAAAATTTCAAGTGAATCCGACAAAAATTGAGCGAGTAACTGTTTAAGCAGTTTTGAAAAGTAGTTTTAAGAAAAACGCTTTTAAAGTTTCAAAACGTATTTAATAACATATATGAAATATATAAAATATAGACTTGGCATTATCCCAGTACCTTATAACTGTCCTTTCAACCATTCATTTTGATCTTCTTCTTTTTTCTGAGCTATATGTAAGGTCCTTCTGACCTCTTTTTCGATGTTTTGATGCTAAGCGGATTTCTTTTTTTTCTCGACGTTCATCAGTTTCACGTTAAAATTGTACAATTAAGATCTGACCCTCAGCTGAAGTGTGCTCATGACATGTTTATATATCATTCTTGGATAGTTTAAGGATCATTTCAGCCAATAAAAAAATGCTGGTAGTATAACACCTTAAGTCACAACTATGCCAATAAGCCGTAAACGATCGATGACAGCCTGATCTATGCGACATAATGCACGTATTTTTTATCGATTGGCTTTTCAAATAAATCATAAAATTCCTTGACTTATAAAACATTTATTTTTTACATATTTCCGGAGTGATATACAATGTAAAAGGGTAATAATGTTTACTGGTAAAAAATTACGGTTCTACTACCTTCAAGAAAGAATATGGATAGATAGATAGATAGATAGGATTAAAAAAGATATTTATTGTTGAACCTTCAAAGGAGTTCAACAATAAAAATGTGAAATATATTATCATTCTACCAATCTTCGTCATTTTCGTGTTTTTTTGTTGCTATTATATAAATTAATATATAAAAACAGAAAAAATGTTTTATATATACTATTGGCGGAATCCATATCACACAAATTGCACATACATAAATATAACTATTGGAATGTGAAATTTTACACAGGAAACATCGCCCTCAGTGGACGTGGTTTTCGCCAATACAATAATTAAAATAAATCTTTTTGTTTGTTGGGTATTTTTTGTAAATGTGTCCAAATGTCAAAATGGAAAAAGACCGAAAACCTAACCTGCGACTGCAAAATGCAACCTGCAGTGCATTGTATTTTGTATTGTACATTTTCTTGAGTGTTTCCCTAATTTTTTGATTTGCTGGCTTTTATTCAAATTTCGGCAATCCTAGCCCAATAAATCTAAAATACCGAACATTTTAATAATCTAAGACGGTGGTGTTTTAATGAGCAATCAGTAAGAGTGTGGTGTTTGCTCTGTGTGTTTGTATAGAACAATGTCCAGTGGTCGCAATAAAAATGATGTACCGCGCTTGCAATCGATTTCTCCGCATAGCAAGTATCGCAAGGATCCAGACAAATATGCAAGGAGCTCACCGTTCCGCAAAACCAGAGAAAGCGACACAATAAGTCTAATGCATGCTGCAATAGCTTCTAGGTTAGTTTTTTTGTATTTAAATTATTTTTTTTTTACTTTTTGATTTTCAGGGAAAACTTAAAACAACCGAAGGCATGGAAAAAACAAAGTAATTTGAAAGAGGTTTTAATTTATGTTCACCAGAGGGTTCCCACCAGCGACATCCAAAATAGTCCTATTATGCAGGATATTTTGAGTCCTAAGAAAATTAAAATCTTACGACGATCGGGTAATTGATTATTGATTCGTTTTTGCAAAGAGGCAAAGTGTCATTGTACCAGACAAGATTTTAGTAAATTTTTGTTGTTATTATGTTAAACTGGAAACTAAGTGCACCCACCCAACTCTCAACATTCGTGCATCACTCGAAGATCATTCGGCAACATTCATCATGCAACATGCAGCATTACTGATTCATCTCGCAACATTGGACTCAGATTAGCAGAAATCTTTTTGGAAAATTCTTGCAGCATAACAAAGGATATCAAATGGAAGTAATACGGTAAGATTAAAGTCTAATAAAACATTACTATACTAAATCAGTATTGATCATTAAATTAACTAGGATATTGTCCTGGTATAACAAATAAATAGCTTTAGGTACGTGATCCTGCCAGCTAATTCTCCAATCAACACAATATTTAATATTTTGAAAATATTTTTATCTTGCCCTAAATTAATTTTAAAGAAGAAATTTTCAATTTATTTATGATCTTGAAAAGTACATTTTACACATCTTTCTGTCAGCTAATTCTCCAATCAACACAACCTTTAATATTTTGAAAAAAAAATTGTATCTTTCCTTAAATTAATTTATATAAAATTTAGAAATTTTCAATTTATTTATGATCCTGAAAAGTAAATTTTGCATATTTTTCTCTGTAGCTACTATTTTTAAACTCAAATTAAAAAATATCTTGAAAACATAAATATAACAATCAATCAGTTATCAGTCAACTTAAGAACCTGCTGTCTTCAATCAACACTCAGCGACTGGACAATTTCTTCAATCAACCTATGTGGGCCTTACAGTTTTCCCATTTTTCTCGTTCTCTCTTTAAAAATTGTTTATTGATTTTAGATTCATTTTAAAAATTCTCGGTACATATATTTTTTTAAACTTTAAAAATAGGCGAGGGTCACAAACCGTTATTCGATCGCGACGATATTGTCGTGAACGCAGAACCAGTAACGACGTCAACCAACAATTCAACAAAATCAACATTGAACACCACCGCAACAACAACCTCAAAGCCCATTTCCAGTACCAGCAACAAATCAACATTGACGTCGACGTCTTCTCACCAGAAACAATATTACAATAGCACGGATCCACCGATTCGCAGAAAAGTGAGACACAATCACAGAAGTACAAATCAACATAAACTTTATTTTGTAAATTGTCTAGATCGATCATAGTCACAAAGAAGGTTCACGTGATCGACGGCAAGAGTTCGCCATTGCACGTTCGATTGATCGATCGAACAAACATCGCAGATCTTCTAGTTCCTCGAATTCGTCAGATGAAAGTGACACGAGTTCAAAAAATGTGAAAAGATCCCAAAGAGTTCATGTAATTATCTCGATTATTATTTAAAAAGTTTCTTTATAATTTTTATGATCATATTTTCAGAAACCAATCAGCACAGAGGCAAGGGTACGAGAATATGGTCCGAGAAATCGCAGTCCAGATCGAAAGCACAGACATGAAGGCGATTGTCGCCGAGTATCAGCCTCGCGTAATCGAAGTTCCGAGTATAGGCACAGAAGTCCAACAGATCGCCGAAGACCCAGAGATCTATCACGCAATGAACATACTCCAAGAAATCGTAGTTTAGATAAAAACCACAGAAGTCCGGACGATCGTCGGCGATCCAGAGATCGTTATGTTCGGAAAACACGCAGTCCAGATAAAAATAAAAAGCATACGGACGATGATCGTCGACGAACCTCGTTAGATACAACACTCGAGAGACCTCGAAGTTCTGATAGACATCGAAAACCTGACGATCGAAAAGAACCTCCAGCTCCACCACCCGAAAAAGAACCGTACTTTGCAGATGCTAAACGCGAAAAAGAACGACGAGAACGATTAGCAGCCAGTAAACGTAGGCGGAGCACTCGCAGTCGAACACGAAGTCCGCATCGACGACGTGGACGTACCAGGTAACACTGAATTACAGCCGAAAACAATTTGAAACTAAACTTCTTACTCTCAGGTCACGTTCCAGAGATAGACGAGATCACAGCTCAAGGTCTAATCCATACCCTGTTGTTATGTACCCACCATTCATGCCACAAGCATATCCTTACGTAAATAATTTCTGTTTTCAAAAATGTATATTCCTTTTTTAACTTATTTTCTTGCAGATGCACATGGATCCGATGTGGATGCCACATCCGAATTGCCCACGTCCCTTTGGAATGCCACCTCGAGGATATCCTCCCATGGGTCCATATATGGGACCAGCTAATATGCACCCAAGACCACCGTATCCGTACGGTTTACCACGAAAGCCACGGCCTGGTTTCGGCGGACCACCACCACCATTTCCACGATAAAACCATAATAAACTAAACAGAATAAATTCATTAAAATATGTAATTTCCATTTATTTACAAACAAGGTCTATTCATAATCTATCTGTGATTGACACACTGGAACCCTACAGAAACCGACTGGAGATGGCCAGCAGTTTTGTATAGTCAGCACCTTTGGCATGTGTTCGTTCCTTCAGAATTGTACGCAATATCGTTGGAATGGGCACATGAATACGTGTACCCAGTGGTGTACCATTGTCATCGATCAGCACAATATTATTACTGTCAAATTTCGGTACTTTTGGACGTTGTTTCTGCTTGAGACCCACGAGAATTGCTTTCTTTTTTTCACCCTTGATGGCCACCAAAACACGATCACCAATTCGACCGACACTCAGCTTGTTGTACACATGAATGCATCGTGGTGGTTTGCCCTCAGCCATGGCCCTTTTGCCAATGTCACTGTTATCGACCACTCGCAGACGTGCTAGCTTACGGATTTCGTTGCACACCATAGACGTGTGAATGCCCTGTGTCAGCTGATAGGCCTGTACCATTGGAGGTCGGAGAGTGCTCAGGAAGTTCTTCACAAACAGTGACATCGTTCGGTGTATTTATTTTTTTTGGCGTCCTTCGAACTTTTCTAATTGTTTTGATGAGAAAATATGTCCATAACCTAACAGTTACGTGTTGCTCTATTAATAAGTATAATTACCTTTATTAATGACGATAATCTTGGAGTAATATTTATATCTCTTTTTGTAATGCAGAATTCATTATAATAAGTTATTAATTTATATGTTGTTCATAAAAGTGTCTTTAAAAATAGCTAGACAAATTTGAACGAAAACTTGACGTTCGTTGTTTTTATTAAAAACTGAAATGTCAATTGTCAAGTGTCATTGTGTCATACGTTTTTGTCGTTATTAGCGTTTTCGGTGTTTTAGTTTTTGGATGTGCGTTTTTAGTTTTTGTTTTTTTTTAGTTTAATTAGAGGATTGTTAAATGTTTATAAAAGGTTTAAATCCAAATGAAAAGGCGCATATATTAAGGAAAGTTATCGAGGAAGTTATTGAAACTATATATGCAACTTCCAATGAAGTGGGCAACACACAGTGCCAAATTTTGGAACTACATTTTGTGGGTTAAAAGACTGTCAAACTCATTACCCATACAACGTGTTTTTGTTATTGTTTGTGGCAGATGTATAAAAAATTAACAAAAATTGTAAGTTTATATAAACAAATGTTCTCCTGGGTCACATTACATCTACTCACGCACCGTATAAATTAAAGTTTGTCTTTATTGATCATTTTTTTGATCTCACTAATATACCCTGCCAATTTGAAATACACATTTTACACATAAAAAAAAAATTGTAGATAATTTGGTAGGAAATACTCTTAAAAAGTGCTAAATATGTGTATAATGTTTTTTTGTGAGATAACTATCATTATCATTCTAAGAAATATAATTAATTAAAGTCTTTGTATGGTAATTTACCATACTGCATACAAAATTGAAGATTTGACAGCGTTTATCCCCATTTACCTTTACGATCCGCACGCCTGGAAGTAGCCTATAAAGCAATTATTCTTTCGTTGACGTTTCGATCGTCGATTTTTTGCAATGTTCATTTCGCTCTCCCATACCTGCTAGTCGGTTCGTCGGTCGTGATGTGTGAGCGTACGCTTTCTCACACGAAAAAGCAGACGCACACACACACAAATAATCATAGTGGTTTTTGCCTATTATATTTGTATTAATTAATGT
>JANSTU010024949.1:0-12886 GCA_027564075.1 Bolitophila hybrida
TATAGACCCTAAGGGTAGGTGATCGTTCGTTAGTTACTTATGCTTCGGCGTACCAGGAAACTGGAGATATCTTTGTTAATGGGGCAACTATTAAATTGTTCTTTTTAGTTAAAGATTTTTCTTGCAATATTTTTGAGAAAATTGTATGAATCTGTTATGTTTTTTTGAATAATTTTACGAGTCAAGAGGAATGTCTCTCAGGATCCAGAACCACATTTAGTTTCACAAAAATCTGATTAAAAAACGAAACGCTGTTTCTTGATTTCTCGTTTTCGTATTGTCATTCCTAGAAGCATTTTAAAAAAAAGTTTCACACAGATTATGCCGTAATAATCGTACGTATGAAAATCCCTTCATCCTTGCCGTGATTTACACTGATTCATGTACCCAATGGTCAGATGTTGTCATCAAGCAAAACAAGTCAAAATAATCGGTATTTGGCGTAGTCAAAATGAGAAAAATTATGGATCTGTCTATTTTTCCATCTAAATTACGTCGTGTCAAATATGTGAACTTAATATAACAAGGATAGTGAATGAATTGTATTTTATATACCCACTCGTATATACAACGTAAAAGTAAATCTATCATCCCTTGAAGGATACAGTTAAGAAGAAAGAAAATAAAGTAAAATAACTCCCGATAGCAACGAAAACAAAGATTCGGCTTCTGAACCAAAATTATTTTGAAGACATCATTTTTCAATCAAGAATCTGAAACAATTTTATTGAAAAAAGTTGTCAAAACTCTTTTGCTGTAACCCAGTCCAAAATAAATCTTCATTAAGCATTAGACTGATCAGCATTCGCTGGAGCAAAACAAATAATTTGAATAGTCCTTCTGAACTATACTTCGGTAATTTTATGGTAATATAATTTGGTATTTTATAACGTCAATCTTAAAAGAAATTTGTCTTAAGGCAAGATTCAACGGATAAACAGATTTAAATACATCATGTCGCCAAGAAAAGGACATTGTATTTGACTTGAATTCACAAAACGATTTTCCTCAAAAATAATATTGATATTGATATTTTTTTTAACGTTAAAGCAAAAAAAAAACTAAGATAAAATGTAGTTTTTTCAAAGGGCTGACAGTTTACTATCCAAAGTATTTTTTAAAATCAGAAAAATCAGCTGGCAGACATTGGCTTTATGGCATGAAAGCAGATAAAATGTATTTGAATAAATCGCATCGGGCGTTAAACGACCCATTTTCGAGTATGAGTTTAAAAATAAATAAGTTTTAATATTTATTAATCTGTATTATTTTCTTTTTATAATTATAATATTTCTTTACTACAAGTACATCCGGTCAGAAAAGAACTCTCACTCTGTGAGTGGGCGGCTATACTGGTGCCATTCAAATGACGTATTTCATGAGTTGCTACTTTCATTGCTTATATAGAAGAACAAAAACTTTATGTAATATTACGGGATATAAACGAATAGAGGAATATTGGCGCATGACGCAACTATCAACTTCAACTACCCGAAATAATGTTTGACAACGGACAACATAAAATCAAATTATTATTAATATTATATTACAAAATTCTTTAAAAAAGCGTAACTGATTTTGGAGACCTTTCGAGAACGAGTACTTTTTCTACTGGATAAAAAAGTTAGCAAATCGTGAAATCACTGTATCGTCCTAAAATGAGATAAAGCTGTTATTTGTATTAGTATAGTAAATGTATCTTATGAGATGTCAGCATGTTATAAAGCTTTTATTTATAACAAATCTGCCGATGATTTGCACCCTTTCCTGCCAAGGATACACCACAGGTAAAATCTTAAAACAAAATAGTATTCACGGTTAAATATGTTTTTTCCACCTCCCCTTCTATAGTTTGGTAGTCAAAGGGTTATTCCTTTGTTTTATACTAAGTAAAAACTATATTATTGGTGGGAGATCTATTTTCAAAACACAAGGAGATACAGTTTTTTAGTGGTTTCGAGTGGTACATGCCAACATATTATTTATCATAACTTCGTCATTATTTATACGAGGACACTCAGCAAAGACTTTTTTGTTAGGTAATTAGGTAATAAAAACATTTTTTAAGTAATATACTCAAAAGCATTCAAGTTTTCGATTTAAATTTATTGATCTTCAAAATGAACTTTTATATATAATAAACTTTTTATATATAATTTTATTACATATACATATATATATATATATATATATTTTTAAGTGATCTTTTTTATTTACTTTATTTACAAAGTAAAAGAGCTTTAAAAAACAAGAATACCAATAGAATAATAATGTAAAAGTTTAAATCGAAAACGCAATGATGTATCTAATGTATGTATGTAATGTATGTATTTAACAATAAAAATCATTGCCGATCCAGGGTGCTACTAAACTACAGCAGCTGAGCCAGGTACCTTCTTACACACAACCGATGGTTCAGTCACCCGACACAGACCAAACTCGGAAAAGACCCACATACGACGTAACCGCACTGGCACTCAAGGGATGCCATATATTTGAGCAGACTAAACTATTCATTTTTTTTGCAAGATAATGGTGAAAAATCGCATAAACAAAAAAAAATCATGCATCCGTTTTCCGAACAACTAGAAAAAACAAAGCGATGACCTGAATTAAATTAGACAAGGAACTCTCTGTTTTATTAAGTATGATTTCAGAAGGCATCTTTAAACCTATAGATATAGATTTAAAAAATCCTAGAAATATGAATTGAAAAGCTCTTATCTTTAACTTTAGTTTTAGTTGCCAGTAAATAAATCAAATCAAAGTAATTGCAGAGTATTGTTTATCATAAATAAATTAAAATATTTGCGAATATATAGGAGAGGTCACAGTCCCTATACTCCAGCCAAAATATTTCCAAACTTAAAAAACCTCAATATCATTGCAATTAACAACAATTAATAAAACATTTCTGTGAAAAAGTGTATATGTGTGTAAATGTGTGAGTATGTGTATCGCTTGCCTGTATATCAGCGTTGGCAAGATCCTAACTAAACGCAGTCGTTTTCTATATGTGTGGTGTTAGTAATATTACTTCTATATTTTATTATATTTGTATTTAATACCATAAAAGTAGAAGCTATATATATATATATATTTACTAGGTTCTAGGCTTTAGTCTAGACTCTATTCGTTGCACATTAGTTTCACCCTATATTCACTCTCTGTCTATCTCTATATCTCTGCTGACGAAGGAGATATGAACGGTTTGCACGTGAGCTTTAGCTGCTGTTTCATGCTGTGAGCTATAAGCTTACTAAATTGACTCTACATCGAATGTTATTTGTTTACTTGCTAATGACTTACTGACCTATGAACAGTATTTGTAAAAAATAAAATTTATCAGATTTTATAATCTAGTCGCATATTAAAATTATAATAAATTAAATAAGGTTATTTAAATTCGAAATTTGGTACCTTTTCCGAGTTTCTGATTATTTTTTTTAACTGTCTGAAAACTTGAATATTTTCTCTCTCTCTCACGCTCTCTATCTCTACATTTTTTTCTGATACGAAACATCTCTACAAATCTGTCTATAATCTTCTAATTTTAATATTCCAATCTAATCTCATAAGTAAATTTTCATAAATGTTCCTTAAAGCATACACTTATAATTAATTTATGTATGTCTAATTAGACGCAAAATATCTAGAAATCTAAATCTTATTATATATGACATAAATATATATTGTATATATACGTACTAATAATCTAAATAAATACTGTTTGTCTTATAATTATTCTCATTACTTGTGAGTAAATGGTGTTCCATGTAATGTGAGTGTGTATTGCTTTGAATGTTTTCTTATTTAAATATGTATGGTCTTTTGCACGACGCTACTACAAAACTATAACTAATAACCTATAACTTACGACACTGGTCACTTCTCGATTCTTATCTTCTCTCTCTCTCACTCTAAGATGTCTGTGTAATAAAACAATGTTTGCAAAAAGTTACGTGACAATAATATCCTCGTTCTCATCAATCTCCTCATCTGGATCACCTTCGTCAATCATTAGTACATGTTCCTCTTCGTCCTCCTCCTCGAACAAATTAATGTACTCGTCAGCCAAACAGGATGCCTCCAGATGCTTGTTCAGATAAGATTTTAATGCAAACGTCTTGTGACACTTATTGCACTCATACAGTTTGCTCATTGTGTGCGTTTGCATGTGTGCCCGTAGATTTGAACGATCCGCAAAAGCTTTGCCACAGTGTGCACATCCATAGGGTTTTTCGCCGGTATGCGAGCGTAGATGACCTTGCAGCAGCCACGGTCTCGAGAAAAGTTTACCACAAACATCACAGCTGTGCGTTAGTTTGTGAGTGAGCAGGTGCATCGCCAGAGCTGGCATTGATACATAAGCCTTGCCACAGGAATTGCATTTCTTGGCCGATTGTGAGTCGAGACTGCGATGCGTTTGCTTGTGACGACTAAGATTACTGGACGTGGCGTACTGTTTGCCACACTGAGAACATTTGTAGCGACCTTTGCGACCCTCTACGTGAATTATTTCTGCATCCGTGCTGTTAGCCTTCTTGCGATTCTTACGTCCATCGTTTATCATTACCTCATCAAAGATGGCCATCGCGTACACCTTGGAGTCACATTTGCTCAATCGTTTTGCAGCTTCATGGATTTGGATATTTTGTGAAGATGAGTCTGAATAGGAATTCTGTTCGGCGTCCGAAGAACTCTCCGATGCCGGTGGAGTTAGCGGTGACATATTCTCACGATTACCATCCTCTTCTTCGTCCATTTGATCCTCGTACGAGATTTCGACGTCGTTTTCGATAACATCATGTAATCCGTGCATTTCTTCTTCGGCCTTATAGTGAATCTCATTGTTACTGAAATTCTGAGAATTATACGATCCGTAAGAGACTCGCATTTCAGGTGTTGGTGATGAATTGTAAACCCCATTATCCGGATGCATTATGGTGACCACACACGGAGCTTGTAATGGTGGCAAACTCTGAGACAGTGACAGAAGATCATGTGCTGCTTCGGTCTCTTCAATGCTACGCTCTCGAAAGACAGACATCTCAGCAACATTATGCGGAACGATCTCTTCTGCATGTACATCACTGTCGACCTGATCCGAGAACTTCTTGACCGTAAGTATTTCACTGGTACCATTTGGATTTGTGACGGTATAGTACAGAAGTTGCTCGGCGTCCGCTGGACTACTGTAGTAACTCACCTGTTGATTTGTAGGCTGCTGAGTTTGTATCGTTATTCCATCTGGATTAGCCAATCGACGAATCTGCAGTGGCTGCAATGAGACGAAGCCTGCAAAAAAAAAATGGAGATTAAAAAGAGAGTTAGTTAATTGAGTTTTTGTTCTAATTTAACATCCATTATTTATTGTGGTGTTCCCAAAGTACTTATTTGGAAGCCGTGCTGTTATGGTGTCTTGTGTGTTCAGCGCTAGTGCTTTTGGGAATCGTTTATGTAGACTTAAATTTATAGCGAACTCGTACTTAATTTGCGCGCGCAATGAAGACGTTTTTTTTTTATATATGTATGTGTGCAATGCTAAAACAGTTTATGGCTGTGGTACATATATATAAGCGAATATTCGGTATATGCAGTGCAGGCAAAATAAAGAATCCGCTTATCCCTGGTGTGTCATGAAATATCTCCTTGCCAGCGCACCGACACACAATGGATTCTTTGCGCAGCCATGTATGTTTGTATATACCTTCTTCCTATACCCAATTACATGTCAGAGTGTGAGAGTGTATAGGTATGTATGCGATGGAGACGGAAGGGGGGGGGGTAGCGGGTTGTGGAATGCGCGCGAGCATAAGGAATCTTGGTTTATGTGCCAAAAGATAAGCACGAGTAAGTACAGTCATGGCACCCGGTATTTTATAAAATATATATTAGACTTAGAGCGAAGATTTAGGACGAAGCTGGGCGGGAATTAAATGTGTTTTACCTGGTATGTCTATAAATGCATGTGTATGTGAGAGTTTTAAATTCGCAGAGCATTTAGTGTTGTTTATTCTTTTTATCGTTTTTTATTTTCATTTCATTCCATTCTCCTTCTTTATATGAAATCAGCTTTTTTTTAAAATTCAATTCAAAATTCAAAATAGAATGGTATTTTTTACAAAGTTATTTTAAATTTAATTTAAATAAAAAAAAGGGAAATGTTTACGAAAAAATAGAAAATTGAGAATTTTATATAGAATATATAAAAATAATTGTATAAGTGGTAGCGGTGCAGCACTGGTCTAGGAGACTGTCTCTCAACCGTAAAGCGTAAGTTCGAATACAAGTACAAACATGTTTTTTTCAGGCCGAGACCAACTATGGTGTTTTTATTTTCAATATTATAAATGTATTTTTTAAAAGAGAAAAATAGACTTAAGACTATTCTAATAAACCATTAAATGCAATAAATAATTAAATAAAAATACTGTTTTTTTTCAAACAAACAGAACTTTGCCATATTGCAATATTAATTAAAACAATGGCTCAATTTGCTTAATAACATACAAAAACATTGTATAGTTCAAATATTTAGCCTTATAAAGGCATTTAAAATAAATCATATATACAAACAACGACAACGACGAATAATAACAAAAAAAAGGTAATAAAAAAATGTATTTATCATTTTGTATCGGAGGTCGACAACATTTTCACAAAGTGGATTAATATAAATAACACACCCCCGTCGCATTTGTGCCAGCTTTCACAATTAATATGTGTTTTGCTTTTTGTATATATAGTATATATAATATATATTGCATTTAAATAAATTGCCTTTTTCAATATAATATTGTGTATATATTTTAAAATGACAAAAAAAACGTGTCCGTTTTTTTGGTTTGAAAAAATAATATTGTGCGTATGGTTTATTTATTGAAAATATATTTTTTATCGAGAGTGCACTCGAAATTGTTGAATTCGCATCCATTTTGCATACGGTTATTGATACCGCATAAAAGACACCTCACCATATTTTTTAACGTTTGTATTGGAATAACCGAGTTGAATTCAACTAAATACTAAATAAATAATTACAAATAAAGAGATTCATTTATATTATGAATTTATTAAATTCTACCGAAAAAAGCTACGAGTACTTAATGTTTTAATTAGTATTTAATATGGCCAACAATATTTCGAAAAACAGAGAAAAAAACGAATTCAATTCAGTTCGTTGTAATTTATTTGTAACATAATTAAAAGGATCGAACGTAATGTATACTGATTTAAATTCATGTTTTAAACATATATAAATTGATATTAAAGTTAAATTAAATTTATTAGTAGATTTTTTTGGAGTGTTTAATTTATCATCAATTATACTCTTGCATTTGAATAATGTCGTATAGTAAATATTGTGTAAAACTAAATATAATATATTATATATATTATTGTCTTCAATTGCACAATTTTATAGTATATATACCAAACCCACACACACATACACACAGGTTAAGCACAGCTAGCTTCGAACTGGCCACCAGTTCACCGGTCCAAAACCCCAAAACCATACGGCATGACCTCATGCATATTGTGCATTATGCGGTTGTACGCAAATACATAAATATCAACTAAGGTGCTTTATGTGCTTTGTGTATAATTGTATGAATGTGTGTGTTTTCTCTCACTAAGTTTGTATTGTTCTTGTGTACTAGAACGCTATACAAATAAATGAGTATGTTCAAGATTTAAGTGTGCAATTATGTGAATCTACTGATATTTATGTATATGGGCTACATATAAACAAGCAATCTAGGTTCATTTGTTTGACTGTCATAATTTTGATATTTAATGAACATAACAAAAATAAAAAACAATTAGATTTTAAATAAATGCTGAAAGTCTTAAGTTATGTTTTTAAAAACTGAAAGTTTGATCCAAATTTTCCAATTGGAATAAAAGTGTGGATTTTATGTTACCAATCGATAGGTAATTTAATACCTATCATATAGAAAAGGTAAATAAAATCGCACTACTGGGGGTTTAAAATTTCCAAAAATTGAAAATCTAAAATAAAATAAAATAAAATGTCTGAAATATTCTCTCAAAATTTGAAATCGATCAGAGTAAAATTCTAAGAGACAGTGCATCCTTTGGAAGCTCTGCTTATCATGCTGCGTTTCGAATGATTTAAATAAAAAAATAACTGCATATTTTTTTATATTTAATATACTTTAATTTTTATTTAATGGGAAAAACAACAAAGAATCCTAATCAAGAAGCTAACACTTGAACTCTGATAAGAATAGAATTCATAAGAATCAGACAAGTACTGTTCGAGATAATTTTATATAATTTTATTTCATGCACATACTAGCCGATTAATCAAATCTTGCCAATAATTTAAATAAAAACATCAAACTTGAAAGGGCTGATAGATCATTGATAAATTATTGTGCAGTTTGGTGTTAAGAATTGCAAAATATTTTTTCGGTAAAGTTCTTTCGTATCTTTAGGGATTTAGGGGGTTCAACCGCTCAAGTTTCGCGAAAACCTACTCTCATTTTTTTCTTACGAAACAGTTTTCGCTCGATATCCCGTTTTCGACAGCAATTTTTTATGTTGGCTTGAGTTGCTCGTAGGAGCGTATTTACGAGCCTTTTTTACCTCGAATAAAAGCTTATATGCTTGTAATTATTATGATTAAATATGGATGGTTAATTTAAATTTGCCACTTAAAAATTACACTGTCTTAACAGTATACATTTCCACCTAACTCGATTGTGGTGACATATAAATATGTATTTTAGGGTTAGATGTTATGTAACATATTTTTTTGTATCTTCGAAATTGGCAATGTTTTATGAAATTAGCTATGTAATAAGCAAGTGCGGTTTCTAGGGTTATAACTAAAACCATATTTTTTAATAGAAATGTTTACCAAACGTGTATAACTGTATATAGAAATAATTATACTCAATTCTAATTCTAATAATTATGTGAAATGAAAAATCAATCACGCGTGTTGATCATTATAAATTTGCTGATTCTGCTCATGGTGCGAAAAGTTGAGTAAATTTGTAATTGCACAATTTTCAGAAAACATATAATAACAAGTCTGCGTGCAAACGTCAGTATATTTTCTATGGAAAATGTGTGTTATTACACCCCCAAGCATATTCATAAACTACTTTACGGCAAAATTTACTATATGTTTGTTTGTGTATTCTGTATAAACGTCCATAGGGCACAATGTATGTGTAAAATAGATTGTATTAGCGCATTATCAAATAGTTGAGGGTGGCAAACAAAAACACCCTAACACATATAGTCACAAACGTGCGCGCGCACACATACACAAGCGCATAGCAGTTCCGACGAAAGTGCACATCAACATTTTAACGCGTTTTGTGTGACGTGTACTAATGCATTCGGGAATTTATTGTGTGTGTTTAAGGTATGCGCGTACATATTGAATACATTTATTGGTGTTGGGGCTCGGGAAAAGTTTTGCTTGTTGCATTTTCCACAAAACCGAAACTTGCACGCGTTTTGCGGAAATTCACGCTTGTTTGCTTTTGTTGTCCTGTATATTAACATTTGTCTGTAATTGGCACATTTAAAGTATACACGTTCAGCATGCAGAACAATGTGGGTGGGTTGCACACCCATGTAAATTTCATGAAATTTATAACAAAAAGCTTTGTTCTAGCGAGTTTTTTTAATGTAGTTCATTTCGAAAGGCACGCACGCACGCATATAACTGAAACTATCTATAAAGTGGCGGGTATTGCGGAAACTATCCATTTCTATGTATTTTAAAATGTCAGCTATACAATAAATGCACTTTATTAAAATAATAATCAACGTAAATGGACGAAAATTGAAGTTCGATTGTCATATAAAATCCTGTATATAATATGAGTATATAATTTGTCAATTATATTTATCCTCGGAATATGCTCGCTCGAAAACACACAGAATTATTTATATCATGTAGGTATACTTTATGGTTACTACATGCCGAGGGAGAAAAACCTACGTTGAGCAATATATAGCAACAGGTTTTCGTAATTTACCTGACGTTTATTGTATATATTATGTAATGTCTATGTGCTGTTTGTCTGTAATTATATTTATAGAAGTATAATCTATAAGGCTATAGGTATTTAAATGTGAGTACTTGTATAATTTTATAGAATTATTGTGTACTTGCGATGTTATATGTAATTTCACTGATGAGTATTATGCAATTTGTACGTTTTTATTGAAATTCCTTATTTCTGTGTAAATTTATAAATTATTGAATGCGATAACAGTATAATTTATACAAATTAAGATTCGACAAGAATAAAACTTTGGTCTTAATAAAAATATACATTATTTTCCAATATATTCAACTTTAAATTGGATACTTGGTTTAAAAATTTTCACATTTTTTGGATCCCTTAATACATTTTTCAACTGTGAATACCCAGGAGATGGATCCAAAGAAAAATCATGGGCTGAAATGCAGTATAGATTCACAGGGGGACATTACAGTAGAATTGTCAAGGAATGAAAAAATATAAAAAAAATCTATTCTGTCGCAACAACTAATCAGAGGAGAGGAGGTGGAGGTTGATCTAGAAGGGCAATTGTATGGTGCAGGCATTGCAGATTGAAGTTTTATTAGAATATTTTACACTACTTAAATCTTTAAACGAGTTTTTCAAAATTTTAACTGGCCAAAGACCTAACTGGAACAAATCTTCATTGATCGATCTGTATTTTGTACAGTATATTTTAATTTTTTTCTGGTTATATTGTATAGTTTTTTGTATGAGCATTTTTAATGAATTGATTTACATGTTTGTTTCAGCTGAACTTACGTATTCAGCCTTAAAACAAAATAACGATAGCGGAGATATGCTATTGTATTGCCTTTGCATTTACCACTATAATGTGGCACTTTAAATCAAAAAATGTAATAATAAGTCTATGATGGCATTGATGATTCACGATTCTAAATATAATTAGTAGTAAAAAATAAGCATATATGCCATGCAAAGTTGTTAGAGTCGCGTCAGGGAAAATTAGGACTCCTGAACATCGGGAATGCCTTGTTAGTGTTATAGCACAGTAGCTCCAATAGGAGTAGCAAAGCACAAACAGCACATTAGCATGTCCTGACCAGTCGTGTGAACCCGTAATTGTCAATGAATCCGGTGGTCAAATTCGCACACTGACACTATGTCCATTAAGGGACAAAATAGCCAAGTCTGCAAAGCGTTGTTAACCCATTGAATTTCGACAATAGCTTTTAATTCTCTTTAAAGATGTAAAATTACTATTATTACTCTATAATTATTACATTAAAGTTATTAAAAATTTCACATTATTAATTTATCAAATCTTTTTTCAGAATAACTATTTAGAATTTTCTACTCTTTTTTTAAATATGGTCAAATACACCATTTGCATAATATTATCAAAAAAATAATATAAATTTTACTAATCAACAACAGAATTAACAAAGAAAAATATGAAAATAATGTAGTAAAATGCTACACATTTTCTCAATAGGTAACATTTTTTTAAATTTTATAATGCACATTCAATAGAATTAATGCAACACTGATTATTAAATTGATACATTTTATCATTGAAAGGTACCGATGAAAAAAGTGTAAAGAAAAGTACCATTTCTTCGGTAAAGATCGGGAAAAGTTCGGCAAACTTTGTGTGATTTAAAAAAAATATATATTTGGGCCGATGATCTAGACCATTGCTCCACCGCTGTAATCGGATTCTCGATTTCTATCCGAGCATCTCTAGACAGCGCTTTTCGGGTGACATCTAAAAAAAGCGACACAGTTCAAAATATCTTGTTCGATACTTTTTAAGCAATGGCTTAAGATATGTTGCGAAATCAAGTTGCCGGAAAGCGGCTACCAAGTTCAAATGTTCCCATTAATACATTTTCAAAATGTTGAAACTGAATTGAATCAAGGATAGAAAGATGCAAAGCAGCTCTAACTATACACTTGAACAGAATTTTGTATGAAACTTCATTCATTTTGGACGATATTGAGCCAAACGCGATGATGTACATATGTTAGCTGTGTCTAACAAATGTGAAGCTATATTTCAGTATCGTCCTAATGGGCGCATTACGGTTTTCTGCACGAACTCGTTATATAAAATTTACTAAAAACAAAGTACAGTATAGAGTTAGGTAGGTAAAATACTTGGGATATATAATATCTAATGAGGGTATTTCTTGTGATCCTGATAGAATGACAGCCATTTCTAAAATTCAACCACCCAAAGACAAAAAAGATTTACTGAAACTACTAGGCATTATTAAATAGCCTCTTAGAGACCTTTTTTAAAAAAAAACGTTAAGGTTGGGTGGTTGCAGGCACACTCCGACTGTTTAGATAAGATTAAAGATATCATTATAAATTCGAGTACATTACAAACTTTTGACCCTTAGAAGCAAATTACTTTTCAGACAGATGCTTCAAAGTTTGGTCTAGGATGCTGTCTGATGCAAGATAAAATACCAGTGTATTTTGCTTTCAGACACAGAAGTTAACTACGCATAGAAGTTTTTGGCTATTGTATTTGCATGTCAAAAATTTCATAATTACGTATACGGGAGAAAGTTAAACATAATGACTGACCATAAACCATTAGTTAGCATTATGATGAAAGAATTAAATAAGATACAGTCAGCAAGGCTTCAGAAAATGCGTCTAAGAATCATTGAATCTAGGTATTATAACACCGAAGAGCCTCCTGGAGAAATATCTGAATTAACCAGCTCACGTTCATTCAATCAATATAAGCGATTCAAAAAAATGGAATTTCAAAAAGATTTTTTGATGTGTAAACATCTATAGCGGGGCTGTGACCAGGGTAAAATCTGGCATAACGCAGCGTTAGTTGTAAA
>JANSTU010024960.1:0-12882 GCA_027564075.1 Bolitophila hybrida
TGTTATTTACAGCTCACTCCTCATGATTAATTTATTTTATATTTATATTTATTAATGTTAAAAACATTACCACATTTAGTTCGTTTTATTTAAGGGGCTAAAACATATGCTTACACATCTCCAGTGCGCTCGAACGCACACTTTGTTTTTTTTTTACAGAGAGGTTAGAGTGATCCTTGGGGTATCAATTTAAATAAAAAGATGATTCAAATTCAAATACACTTATGATTGGGGAGGGTGAGTGGTAAAAATGCCTGTAGCACAAGTCTGTAAAATTCATCACGAGGACGACATCGAGAAATCATTAGTCGATGATGTCGATAATAATTTTTTGAAGAGTCACTAAACCTATCGACAATCGAGTAAAAGTATCGAATCAGGCATCAGATCGCGACGCGTTTTCAATCACTCCTAGGGAAATTAAGGCATGTGTAAGAGATGCTATAACTACTAAACTAAGGCGAATATAGTTTTTTTTATTATATAATTTCATCTTATTTTTTGATTTTAACGTAAAAATACGAACTTAAAAAATACAAACATTTTTTTGTTAAATAAAGTTTTATCGTAGGTGGCTTTGGTTTAATTGGTTATAACATTAGAACTATCGTCTATTAACAAAATCCACAATCATTCTGTATCCACACTAATTTTATAAAGAATTTTAAACCCCGTTTTTCTCACGAAAAACCTTTGAATAAAATCCTAAAATTTCTTAAAATTGATATTTTTAGGAATTTTAGAACACGGTTTTCATATGCAATTATCGAGTACTAAAACTTTTAAAAGGTCTAAAATTACAAAATTTTGACTGGGAATACTGCAGATTGGTGGCGGTGTTTTTTTGTGTACAAATGACACTTGCGTGCATTTTGTATAAAACATTACTCACTTAATGTCAAAGATCTAGTGCTGCCATATGGAATCCGCCAATATCAATGATTTCGATGATAAAGGAATTGAGCTTATTCACAATTAAATCGTATATTAGAACATATAGCCTGATCGTGATACGCTTTAAGGAGTTCGTTTATTTTGGTCCGTTTCAGATGCTTGAACCCACGAAAATCACAAATTAAGACCTTCGTATATGTTACCGTGGAGCGTAAAGAATGCATTTATATCATCATGAAATGCTCTGGTGTATATTTCAGATTGATTGTGCCCAAAAAAATCAAATATTTGGCTTCTGCTTAATTTTGACATATAGTTCATACATCATACAACATCTGTCAAAATTAAGCAAAAGTCACATAAAATTTGAATTAGAATATAACTCGGAATATAATAGGCAATAGTTGTTCATTCCCTAGAATGAGTGCGAATTGTAACATAAGAATCTTATAAACTATAAAACACGTGACCTGTATGCATGGAAACATGCTACCTCGGAATTGTTTAAACTGACTTATCGGTCTGCTGGGAATAGGTTATACCACAGATTAGAAGATGGAATTTTTGTTCCAGAAAGTATTCGTAATTTTGTAACTTTAATCGAAACGGAAAAATAGTTGTGCTGTATTATATAAATATTAGAAAAAGCGATCAAGCGATTTTATTGTATATTATTATATTTTTTTCAGTGAAATATTTAAATTTTCCTCCTTTACACCATTTTACCTATAATAAAAAAAACTCTATCAATTATAATATAATAAAATAATAATAATTGTGGTAGTTATCGCATGGTAGTTTATAACTACACACATTTACAAGTGTTTCACCACGCATGCATTACGGATCTTTTCGCCGCCAAACTTGTTGGGTACGACCTCCATTCTACATACAAAAAAAAACTGCTCATTGAAAGGGCATAGAAGGACAGAAGATAAAAAACATAAAAGAATCCGCAATAAAATGTGTGGGCGCTTCTTTTGTCTCTTATCTTTTAAATTTGATTCTGTTCATTTCATTTGTTTATTTCATATTGTATTAAATTAACACTAATTGCATTACATTTTATGTGTACAAATAAGAAAAAAATCTGCAGATAACTACATACACATTAGAAATTAATTGTTTAGTTTATGAAATACTAATCAGCAAAAATATAAACAATGGCTGAGAATTTATATAGATGGAGTAGAATATTACATACAGAAGATAACATTGTTGTGCGAACACTTTACATGTCTGGAAAACAGTTAAACAAAGTAAGATTATTTAGTGTTTAATATTTAATGTAAATAATTGATTTACTAATTTCAGCAATCAAGTGAGTCCATAAAAGAGTATTTTAAAAAACAATATATTGAAAATGTCTCGGTGGTCATGAACATTTCTCGAAAAATAAATAATGCAAAATATTGGTATGCGTTGGTAACTTTTAAATCACCTCAAGATGCCGCAAAGTAATGTATTTTTAATTTTAGTCTATACTTTCTAATTTATTATAATATATTTTAGTGCTTTTAAACACAGATTTGACTACATACAACAAAATGAATATAATGGAATACACTTTGCCGATAGTTGGAAACAGCCACTAGAACTCCAACAGGTTAATGAAAACCTCCAAGAGGTTAATGAAAACCTAGCGGTAGACGAATCTCGGTCAATTTTATTACTGAATGACGACTGTTTGCTAAGTATCTTAAAATTTGTTTCATTAAGAGACAAAATACAACTAAGTCAGACATGTATACGACTAAATGTTATCGTCAAGAGCACATACCACAAGTATTCTAATTTCGATTTTAATACAATTCGACATATTGAAACTCTAATGGGAATCCGATCGATATTAACAGAGATTGGAAAATACTTGCATACGATTTCTATTAATTTTGCTTGCATAAAGTCTCCTAATAAAAAGCGATGGCTGTGTCAAATTAGAAAACAATGCCCATTGTTGACTAAATTATGCTTAGATTCATATAGTTTTGACTATCATTTCGGCAAATCCAACATACCTTTGTTTCGCCGGTTGAAAAGCCTGCTTTTACATAAATGTTCCTGTTCTTTCGTTCCATATTTGTTTACAGTTAAATCTTTGTTGGAATGTTTGTGTATCACAGGCGGATTGTTTGGTAAACTTCCTCAAAATCTTACAAATATCAATGCGATTGTAATAAAAACCGTTAAACTAAACGTCGAAAATTTGAAGGAGTTTATAAAAGTTAATCCAGGACTAAAGTCTTTGACAATTAGTTCGTTAAACGATATCGATGAAAGTGTCTACCAAACCGTGATTGATTATAATAAGAAAATCGAAACACTTTGCTTATATGAATACAGTAGTTTCAATGATCCACAGATTCTTTTTAAAATAAAGAAACTGTTAAATTCATTTAACAGAATTAACTTATATAACATATCGATGCTTTTAATACAGAAATGGTTAACATTATTTATGTTTGAGAGAAGATGTAAAGGTGTATTCTTTATTCTGCACAAATTCCAAAATAATACAAATTTTAAATTGAAAGTCACAGTTCGATCTGATATCAAAATAAATGATTTAGAAAATATTTCCAACGTTATGCACAACTCGGCAGAATTACATGTATTTTCGACCGATGTTCTACAATTGAAATACGAATTACAGATTATGGAAGCAGCAACGACCAGAATGATAGAAATATATAATAATAACCTAGATTATACTAACCTGGTAGTATCATTTTACGGAATATAGTTTTTGTGAGTACTTGTTGTTAATATTGTTGTAAGCATTAATATTAATAATAAATATTATTTAAATTTTAGATTTCGCAATTGATTGGCCGAGACTTTTTTCTTCTCTTATTTTCATTTAACAATTATATTTCTTTAAAAGTACCTATGTGTAATCTAAAGTTAAAATGTTTAAATACATTAATTTCAACTAAAAATATCCTAAAATACTAATCTTTTTTTAATTACTCTTTAATCCACCAAGTGCTTTAAATTTTTTATATTATAACCAATTAATTTAAATTAATAAAATAATAAATGTTAGAAAATGTTTTATAGATTAAATAAGTTTATATGTCTTACCCTGAAGCGATTTTTTTTTTATATTATCTTAATCATAAAGCTGATGGTAAGCGATACGGTAGCACATTGAATATGTAATGGGCCTTAGAAAGATCTGTAAATAGGTAAAGCATTGAAACATACAGTGGGGGGCCTATCGGCTGACACAAATTTGTTCTCTAACCATACTATCTAAATTATTTATTTTTACCTACTTTATTTTGCTTAGCATTCGAATCAAATGTTGTTAAATTAACCAAAATGAAAAATAGAAAAAGAATATACCAAAACTTTGGGACCTTTCATTTGTAAACCCTTAAAATCGCGTTTGCGCTCGCCTGTAGATTCGCCCAACTTTGGTTAATATTGGTAAAGATAAAGTGTAGAAATAAAATTACAAATTTTGAGTAAATGTACTTTTCTTATTGGGTTTATCTTTATCGCACTTTGGCGAATATTAAATTTAGATAAAATCTATCAATCTACAGGGACAGGGCCCTGTTTCTTATAAACGCAGTATTGCCGTCATGGTGGCCAGAAGACACTTTTTTTACATTTTGCAATTGTCGTAATCGAACTGTATAGTAAATATTTATATTTAATTACTAATCGAGAAACTAACGCGATGGTCACAATCGCGAAGTACAAAAAGTTTGGTTAAGGATAATTTGTTTTATTTTCTAAGAGCAGTTCAGATAATAGAACTTTTATTCATGGTACTTGTTTTTTTGTTTTAAAATGCCAGTTTTTTTGTTATAAATCTTGTTATATATATGCAGTTTATGTTAATTTTACCTATATTTTTAAGGTTATGTGTATACTTCGCGATTCTTCATGTCGCGTTTAATTACCCTTCCCCTTAATTATATATAAATGCACATGCCAATAGTCAATTATTGTAAAATGCATTAATACGAATACATTATTTTAGAGCATAAATATATGCAGGCAATTAAATGTAAATGTATTCCAAAATTAAAGCGTAATCATGCTCCAGACAAGTGCAAGTACAAAGTCCAATCAGCAGTGTTTTTACGTTCCCACAGTAAAATGTAGAATACGCCTAGTCGCAGAGTTTGGCAGAGCATCTCAAATACTTTTAAAATAGTATTTTAACATGTATTACGATAAACACAAAATATATACAAAAAATACGCGTACAAAATAGTTATTTGAGAAAAGTATTTTGAAAATGCAAATTACAAGAAACTATTTTAAATTCTACCTAAGCCTGCCTAGTCGGCAATACGACGTGAACTGGCTTTGGTATTTGCATTTGCCATTTGGACGGTTGAATGCATCTCATCATAATACAGCACTGAAATGTGACAGAAAACTAAGCTTACTCATTTGTATGAGTATCTATCACTAGAGCCTATCTGTGCATAACTGTGGCACATATACTCATCGAGCTTTTTTGAAATAGATGTTGTGTTTTCAAAAGTTCGAGTTAAATGTAAACATAAATTGCCATAGCAATATTACCATTTGCATGATAATAGTGTTAATCAGATGCATGGACTTATTGTTTGGCAATAAATGGTGGCATTATTGTTAATAAGAAACAGGTCGCAGTGCTTTATAAAATTGGTCATTCTGCTGTCAAAAATGTGTAATTAATTAAATTTGTAAGTTTTAGTACTCGATAATCGCAAATGTTTAAAATGCCTAAATATATCATATTTAAGAAATTTTAGGATTTTATTCAGAGGTTAATCGTGCGAAAATCGTGTTTTACAATTCCTAAAATGCCTAAAATTTTAAAATTTTGAGTTTGAATACAGCACATTGACTTAATTGATTAAACTATTCAATAAATTACATTTACCCGCTTGCTCAGGTTATAAATTAAAAGTAATCCATTGTAAAACGATATGTCGGTAATGCAGATCTAAATTATCACAACAAAAATGACTATTGTGAATTATTCAAATACACACAATCATACATAAATTGCGCATGCGTCAAGATCAAGTTTGAATTTTGAATGTCATTTTATTATTTAAATCGGTTTGCTCAAACTGTTCTGTTTCAAAAACTAAAAATAACCATATTCATCTGTGTAAAGAAAACCCCCCGACATGGAAGGCAATAACACAACGCTCATGAACTCAACGCTGTCCATGAAGGCGCACAAAGAAGAGGAACGTCTGCTCAGCGACGGCATTTACAAGAATCTGCATGTTTTGTGTCTTTTCAATAAACCATCTGAAGAATTTCTGTCAGTATTTACAAAGGTACATTCAACTAACAGTATTTCACTGATAATAGTTATAATTAAATAAACATTGATTTTTTTCTTGATAGGACATGTTTATTAAACCAAATACAAAAGCATTTCCGCATGTTATGCATTTTTTGTTCACCACACTGGACGCCAAAGAGTTTAAGAAGCGATTCTTCTGGCCGAACCATGACAAAAGTTCGGAAGCGGCCTTCCGAACGTCGGTAATAATATACATGAACTATTTGAATGTTAAGCATAAGCTGGGCTTTGAAACACTGAAAAATCACATTGTCGTGCTGCCGGGCGGTGCAAAGTTTATGCGTGTGATATTTGAATTCTCGAAACTCGTTATGTCCGAAGAAATTAAAAAGCATCCCTCTACTGCTGAACCAGCCCATACGTAATGAATTCATTTTTTTGGTTTTTCACAGTTTTTTTTTTATTTAATGTTATCATTGTTTGCAGACCGAATTTCTCAAGAATCTCCTTAGATAATAAGACCCAGAGACTGAGATATTTGGCAGAGCATGCGTCACGTTTTTGCAGGTAATAATAAATATCAAATAAATGTGTGTTTATTTTAATAAATTGTGTTCATTCCTTTTAAGCCAATTAGATGCCAATACACAAATAATTAGAGATAAGACGAATATTATAGAAACAGCTATTTTGGAATGTTTGAAAAATCGCATGGATCTAGTCGCACAGTTGCCAAATGGTACATTCACACGAGCTTGGACACATGCACTTAATAACACAATGATACACGAACTCCGGCCAAGACTAGCACAGATTACAAACATGGAACAGCAGTGTTTAAAACTCAAGCAGATCGTAACCACACTCTTTGCAGAAAAGCAGAAGAATTTCGTGCAATTCGATCAGGATGCCCTCAAAGACTGCATTAATCAGCTAAAACAACGATTTCCCAAGCAACATCGTGAGATAGGCGGCATTTTGCAGAACAACCAAATCATATTGGGCAATCTGTTTATAACTTTCGAACTATTACTTCCTTTCGTTTCGGATAAACTGGCCACGTTCCAGTGTCGCAGCATCTCGACAATTGAGTATGAGGCAAATCAGGTCGACCTAATGCTGACGCGCTCGTTGCGAATTGAGAAGATTATGCATGTGCTTGAAAGAGCCGCTGCTACCAGTCAGATTGTGCCGATACAACACGAAGCGGGCAATATAAGCGAATCAACGACTGTACTGGTACAAAAACTGATGACCACGCCTGCCGTTTCTCTCAGTAAACCACAGACAAATACACGATTTGCCTTGATGGGCACTGATATTCGCAGAACCGGTGGCCAATTACTAAGTCAAACCCTAATGCCGACAATATCGTCCACAAAAAAGAGAGTGGCTAACAATACAAGTTTTTGTAATCTCTCGAATTTCACACGAAACGAGGTTATGGCTCCGCTGAACATTTTACGAACGATTAGCAAGAGACAAAAGCAACGTGAACCACAAACACTGACAACCGTAAATCATTCGCAGCACTCGTTTCTTGATGATTCCATGTCATCGCCCAATGGATGCAGTACAAACACGTCTATAGATCACAGGAAACGTTTAGAGTTCTCGTATCATGATTCACCATTGTACGCAGGTGGTGATCGACAGCCCAGAAGAATTTTCACTGAAAAACTCATGGAGACACGCACGACAGTTTCGCCTGATGCGATTATCTATGAAAAACGATTTCGTACCAATTCGGTAATTCTGCTCCATCAGACCGAGAAAAAGAGCAGTCCGCTGACAATAGACCAATCACCTACGGGTCGTCTCAATACATTGGCCAGTTTTTATGAGGTGCCTAACGAGAATGAGAATTGTTACACTGAAGGCTCGGTAATTCTTTGATACTTATATTTATTTATATTTAATTTAATTCTCGTTTTATTTTAGACGTCGAAAAATTACGCTACCGCAATTATGGCGCCTTCCGACGATGAAAATGACCCAAATCAAATTAACATTCCTCGAAAGATTATGTTCAGTCCGTCTGCCGATAAGGAGTGTCTGTTCAATATTAGCGATTCCGTAATGAACGACATTGAGATGTAGTCACATTTTCAGAGGCAGAAAAAATATATATTATAATCTCAATCACATATTTTTATACATTGGCAACATAAAATAGAGGAACACGCATCTACTGCCTTTCGTACATACAGCAACAAAAGACTGAACATTTTTAAATGTTATTAGTTATAAGCTCAATTTATCATTCAAAGCAGACATTTCTTGAGATAATCTATTTTTTTATGGATAATATAATTTTAAAAATATTGAAAATTATTTTAATTCTTTTATAAATACGTAAAATTATACCGTACTATTAAAATATGGGCTATGAAAAGGAGGCTTATATGCGAAAACAAGTTTTTCAGAAAAAAGCTCTTAGTTTCACCAGTTTCTCAATGCTATTGGCTTGAGAGGGATATGGGATATCAATCGATAGGTAATTTAAATACCTACTATTACAAAATCGGAAATCTCTTAAGGGAGATAACGGCATCAATATTTTTGTTTATTATGTAAATTGCTCAATAATATAATTTAAAACTCACAGTAGTGTGATATCATTATAATATATTTCAATATACTATACATTGTACTTTTATGAAAAATAGAATGAAATATTAATTTTCATTATTCCCAACCAATAAACGCATTTTCTTTATAATCGTATTTTATAAAAAAAAAATAGGTCAATCAATTCATTTTGGCAATGATTTTAAACAAGCCCAGTGATAGGTGTAAGATCTACCAGATTTCACTATCTAGGCTAGGTCCATGTAAATGCATTCGATTCAAATTTTCTGTTAAATCTTCAGCCTTATTTCTTTTAATCTGTTTCGAATGCATGTAATCGTTTATTGGATATCCGGCCGGCAACACTGGAATCGCAGGCGCCTGAGATTTTTTATAGCTTGAGTCAAGTATTGGCAATACAAACGGTACTGCGTCAGATTTTGGAACTAAACGTTTTGCTAGCTTCTGTTGAATATAGTCTTTCATCAAATCTGTTTTTGCAGCAGTCGACGGAACAGAAGCCACCGAATCATGGTCTTTTATTGAATCATTATGATATTTCTTCACCTTTTCACGGTACATCGGTACTCTGTTGCACATCATCAAGCCTGGTTCTAGATCCTCGTCGAAATAATGATCGATATCTACATGTTCATTCTTTTCCTGCCATTTCATTACTTTTTCATTATAGTCTAGACTCGAGTTGTTATCTGAAACCGTATTCTTGTTGAAATTCTTATTTTTTTCCGTTTTTTTAGCAACTGTAATTTGTTTGTCATCGACAAAATTCTCATCTTCATAATATTCTAATGCCATTTTTTGATTCAACGGATTTCCGGTCTTGGGATGTTCTTCCTTATAGGACACGATTCCACCTTGGCTTATTTGATTTTTAAACACTGTAATATTTCGTGTATAGTCTTGCCATCGCATATAGTCCAATGTATCGATTTTTTGTAAATCTACATAAATTCATATACATAATTATTATTTTGAAATTAAAAAAAAATATAAACATACCTTGTAAAAAAGTATTACTTTTCACCGGTGTTGCTACTTTGAGGTATTGCAATAAATTGCTCAAGTCAATGGAAATTCCAGCATGTGAGAGTACTTCCAAGTTTCCGTAAACATGATCGTTGTCCGAGATTATATGGATAAATCTAATTCTTGCGTTGTCCACAAATTTTTTCTCTATAGTTTCAATAGCTAATTTTGACCATTTCTGAGTTGGTTTTAGCAAATGTCTCATTTGATCAACGTTGAAAACCTACAATTTTTTTATAGCGTAAAATATATTATCCAAAATTTATCTAACATATATTACATTTTCAGCTGGCAACAAATACATTCCACCGAAGTAAGCATGAACAATGTCCAGAGATACATATTCCGGTGGACATGGGCGCAACCAGCGCACTGATGTACAAAATGGTACACTACATCAGAAAAAAATAAAAATTAGCATATTACACGACGCAGATGAAGCAGTGAATTACCCATAATCCAGAGCCCACAGAAAGTAGCTAATTTCATCGTAATTAAATCGGGAAATAAGGTCCACTTGTACACGAAGCCATTTTTTTCGAGAGTGCTCATAGGCCAAGCATATTGATCCTTGTTTTGGCTCAAAATCACTCGTATATTTCTCTGATCCAACCGGTAGCTGAATCTGATCTTGTAAACTTGCAAATGAGCTCGTTGCTATGTAGCTAGACTCCAGACGGAACCAGAACATATGCGGATTTATGTAGTGTGTTATACGAATTGTGTGCGGTTTTGCACGATACGAGTTCGCCATTTTGTAAGAATGGATTTAATTTAATTTAAAAGATAGGATAAAGTTTTTAGAAAAGCAAAATCATCACTTATCAAACTAACAAACTTATAACATAAACGAAAATTATCTAATAACAGTAAATTTCTGTAGGCAAAAATATTATTACAGAAAAGCCAAACAAGAAGAAAGAATTTGGAAAGCGCGCAAGAGCAGGACATAATGACAAACAAAATCATACACATTTGACAGTGCAGCGAAATGATAAATATGTGTTGCCCGACTTCCTTAAGGCCCTTTCGAT
Organism: Bolitophila hybrida; assembly: GCA_027564075.1. Taxonomy (NCBI): domain Eukaryota; kingdom Metazoa; phylum Arthropoda; class Insecta; order Diptera; family Mycetophilidae; genus Bolitophila; species Bolitophila hybrida. The sequence continues at coordinate 10,816 of JANSTU010024960.1, forward strand.
TTCATAAATATGCTGAATGATTGATTTTTGATTCAATGATTCAAGTTGGAATAGGATTTATATTCTAAATCATTTTCTAAACAGTTTGTCCAAACTTTTTAGAAAAATGTTATTTAAAGAGGGTACAGGAAGGCTAGGAGGTTTTGGATGCAAAAACGCGTGCGAAAAGCCGTGTGCGTGTACCCAGCAGCAGTGCTGTCGAAGTGAGTAAAGATATCCGAGTTTATGATGCTGTCAAAGTCGAGTACATTAGATACAAACCGAGTACGATGATTTGCCCAAATTAAGAGGATTGATTTGTTGTATGTCTATTGTCCCGTCATTAAAATCAAATCGTTTTAAAATTCGTTGCGACAATTCAATATAATAATTTCGACAACTTTGTTTTGTTATCATCAGAATACCGTTATTGTTTAATGATCCCGATAAAATTAGCTCCAATGTATACTTCGTCTATATTTTAAAAACAAGTTTATTGGCGACTTGCAACACCACTTGAGCAACATACCGAAACATTAAAATATGTTCAAATTGTGTGTGTTTGTTGAAAATAAATAGATATTACAATTAAATAATGTCAAGTACGTATTTTTTGTTTAAGTTCAAAAAAGAGATTAGTTTTCTGATTATATTGTAATAATTGTTTTACTAAAAATTTGCAATATTAGTATTTGTAGTTTTGGTATTAATAATATGTGGTTATGTTTTTTAAATTTACTTCTTCAAAAATTGCAACCTAAGGTATTTCTGGTACACGTTATTCTTGAAATAATAATCAAGTATTGTGGCCACAGTCATTAGACCTGAAAAGAAGGTGTTTTTTGTGTTTGCAAACAATAACAAAACAACAATATAACCTCATTATCCTATATTTGCAAATTAATGACTTCAGATTAATTTTTTTCCAAAAAATATGCTTGTTTAATAATTGAAACACTGATGTCTAATCAAAAACTTAAAAAAAAATCTTGCAAATATGTTTCATAATTCGCAAAATATTATTAATGGGAAACTGAAAATTTTCAACATCTTGCTGCTGTCAAATAAGCTTCAAAAATCGACCATCACACGGTGAATCTTTCGTTGCTAGTTGCCAATATTGTTGAATTCCTAAATCCTAGTACTGATGAAAATAGTCGAGTATCCGAGTATGAAATTCAAATCCGAGCACAAATACTCGAAATCGAGTAACATCGACAGAGCTTCCCAGCAGCCATGGCGTATACTCTTCGCTCTCCCATCTGTCAATCTACGCTCATTGAAGGAGGCACCACAGATATACACAGATTGGCATTACGCATTAGTAAATCGAATGCATGCACTTACGTTCTAACATCAATGGCGGCCGTTTCGTGTACACATACTCCTTCTGTTAGTGTGCGTGTTTGTTTGGTTTGACCGATATACACAGATTGGAATTAGTCAATGCGTGCACTGACGTTCTAACATCAATGGCGGCCACACAAACAATCACATGATATGTCAAAAACTTGGCACACTGTTTCTAATTATTATCTGTCACTAGGGCCTATATGTGTGATATATTGTGCGTGCCTTACACAGATGTCATATTTACAGGGGTATTGGTAATGTATAGTGAAATTGACTAAATGTCAATCTAGAGTGTCATATGAAGCTACTATTTGCAATCCAAAATAGTTGCTCCCTTTGAGTAGCTAGCGTGTAAACAAATTTGCACAGAATCGCCATAGCCATAGCCGAGTGGGTTAACGCGTTGGCCTGGCTTATGGGAGGTCGCCGGTTCAATCCCGACCGATGTTTCTCTTGCTATTAATAGCCTATTTCTGAAATAGGTGATTGATTTGGAATAACGGAACATTATTGCCATCAATTAACACACGCACCCTGTATAAAACAATAAGTGTATGATGACGTTGATGTTTCACGATTCCAAATATAAATAGCAATAGAGATATCGCAAAAATATGCGCATTTGCCCTGCAAAGTTGTTAGTCGCGTCAGTGCAAATTAATGTTTAGATGAGGAGTAATGCCCTCACGAAAACATCCGATCGTTCGGGGTAGGCCCGTATAACCCTAGGTCGAG
>JANSTU010024971.1:0-27295 GCA_027564075.1 Bolitophila hybrida
AAAGTTAGTTGAAAAGTCAAACCGTTTGTGTTTTATTAAAAAAAAAAGTTGAAGCGCACCTATTGAAAAACCCTTTACAAAACAATTTTCCATTTTCTGTATGTCTTCATAAAAAGTATATGAGCGAGTTTGCATACGGCCTTCTTATTGCATAGTAAGAGTGAACAAAATCTTTAGTTTTATTTGAAAATCATGCGGCGCTACTCCTGCGGCAATGTACTGTGATTTTAATATTCTCGGTAACCGTTTAACTTTCCATTTCATTCATTAACTTGTAAAATGAGAGTGCGGTACATACAGAAAGACAAATTCAAAACCATTCTGCTGAAATAATTCTGTTAGAGAATAATATACACACATTTTCAATGTACTATATACATTATTATAGTTGAAAATAATAATAATTTATTGCAATTGGGCGCGCAAATTTCATGCGACGAGGAGTGGAAAGTCGCCCTCGGTCTATAATTTCAAAATAAAATACGAACATGATTGTGTTATTGTATAAGGTTTGTATACATGACAGAAAACACATCTTGATACACATTTTACTATATGTATTTGTGTATACTAATACATACATAGGAGAACTGTATCGAATTCATTGATGCGAACATGAGTATTCAGTATATATACCAATATAAATATGCTTGACTAACTCATACTGGATCCAGCCCAAAATCATTTAAATTAGTCTACCTTACTGTTTTAAAGAAGGTTTATTTTTGTAAAATAACGTAATTCCTATTTTATTTTTGGTAGAAAAATGTGTACAGTCTGTAAATCATAAGATATTTTTATTTGTTTTGTTACAATATTTTTAATTTTCAATAGTGTTTAGTTTTTAGTATATACGAGAAAAACCAAAGAATTTTATATGCTTCAATCATATACTATATATACTGTATTGAGTATTAATACAGCAATTATTATAAGCATCATCCGAATTGTTATATTATATAAAACTTCTTAAATAATATAATAATATTTTATCTGCCTTCCTCTAAAACTCGATTTATAAATAAAGTAATTTTATAAAAAATATATTTAACTACAACTACTAAAATTAAGAATAAACAAACTTTGTTTATAATATTCATATGAATTATTCGTAAATATTGTTTACATTCTTGCTAGGACAACTCGAATACATGTTGTATAGAGCTACTCGTTCTTCTTATATCAATAAATATAACAAACGAAATACGAAATGAAAAGCGTGTGTGTCGCTTGCAATGATGTCATATTTGTTCTTGTACAAAGTTTTATATACAACGGACGTGTTCAAAGCAAATTCATTGATTTTGATGAATTGAGTGTGCACTATGGGTGCAGTGCAGCCGACATAAAATTAGTCATTAAAGTGTATCTCATTAAGATATTTTTTTTGATAATCAAATTAATTATGTTTTATTAAATTCCAGATAAAATTTAAAATATAGCAAAAAAAAACTGTAAAACGTTTTTGTTAAATTATAACATAATAAAATTTAATCGACAACTATGGTTTTTAAGGGGGGTTGGTTTTCTCCCGTGGACTACGTGTGACTACGTTTTGCGTTTGCAATCGGGTCCAGTGCCATAATAAACACAATATAACAAATATTACACCAGCAGATCGATGATCGCCTAAGTAAATCTGTGTTTAGTTAGTGCAGAATCAATTGGAATTTCTAACTGTTATTTTTTCCTTTTTCATTTGTTCTCTTATTATTTTGCCATTTTTTTGGGTCTACAATTCTACATTTTTTCCCAAAAAATACCTAACTATTTGATGGATTGTATGCAATAATAATGTATAATCGACAAACTCGAGCATATCCAAAGAAATGCATGAAAACAGATACCAAATAATATAAAAAAATGCTTAACTGAGTATATGCACTCAAGCCAATCAACTGTCCTCAGAAGAAATATATCTAAGCTTTTTTGAGGTTTTTAATGGGATTGGTCTTTTCCGGAGGAGAGTGTAATATATTAAATTAATTTCTCAACTTTTCACAATCACAATCTTGATAATATATTTTAAAATTAAGTTTCTGTTTAATATAATTAAACATCTTTTATCCAAAAGTTTCAGGTATTTATTGAAAAAATGTTAGATTATTTATCAAAATCAATATTTTATACTCTTCGCGGTATGGCCATGAGAACCGCCTTCGATTTTTCCATTATCTCAACTCAGTCGATCGAAATTAATCAAGTCAGTCGATTTAACAAATTGGAGATAACGATGAACAACGCGACTGTGGTTTATCGTGGTGTAAAATGCACGAGTTGTGTGCATACAAACCCCAGGAATTGATTAACGCTAACGACTTATAACTCATATATACTACTAATATTTAAATTTCTGAACCTTTAGATTTATACTATGTTTCTTTTAATCCTTCGACTGTAAACTGTTTTTTTGTCGTCTTGGCTCATTCGATGTACCACTCGCTTGATGCCACGATTGCCTGTAATAAACCCACGGCCATTATTATTAACCGTAAAGAAAATTTTAAACTGGAAATGGCTATTTTAGCCGTAAGTATACGTAAGAGAGCGAACATCTCCTAGGAGGGTAGTCTCCTCATATATAACAAATAACGTTATGGAAGTTTTCGCAAATTCCCTTTTAAGAAGAGATAGATGGTTAAAGTTTTATTACAAAAATACAAAAAAAAACGTTTACAGTTTTGCAGGATTTTATCTATAGAATATAATTTAAAGATTTACCCTAAAAATTTTATATTTCTTGAGAGGTTCATTCTAAAATCAAAGTAATTTTTATGAACCAATGTATCTTTTTTATTGGTTTGCTTTTATTTTTCACTTTATTTTAAAAATTATATCTTTAATTAGAAATGTCCGATAAGGTCGATCTTTATATATACGGTATTGAGATTGTGAACATAATTAAGAAATCTTTTTCTATAAGTCCGGTTCAATAGATACACAGATTTAAAAAAAAAACATAAAATTGAATTTGTGGCAACGGAATATAAAAATCAATATAATTTTTTTGGGAAAATGTATTAGTTTTACAATTATAAAGAAAAACTTCACATCGATCTCTAATTTCCGTGGCTACAAAATTATATTCATTTTTTAGATTAAATCTCTCTTATTGTTCTTAATATCATTTGAACCACATACCCAATTCATAATCTAAATATGAAATGTTAGGTTTCAATACCTTCCATTTAGTACCAATAATGTAAAAATCGGTAATTTCTAGTTCACGATATATTTTTTAAAGTGAAGTGAAAAATAATAAAACATGATCTCAAAAACTGTTCCATAAAAAAATACACCGAACCCTTTTTTATAAACCATTTTATATATTTTTACCTTAGTACTAATTTTTATTTGTATTAGATGACGGAAAAATTCGACGTCGCTAAATTTACACCTTTTAAACTAGTAAAGAGGCCGATCACTGAAAATTCTCATGTTGGATTTGTGTTTATTGTTTTTTTTTAAATAATTTTCTTTTTAATTTTATTATTTGTTTTTTAATTACACGAAGTTTGCCGAAATTTTACCGAACTATACCGATGAAATTGGACTTTTCGTTACACATTTTTTATCGGTACCCCCGCAGATATTTCGAAACCATTATTTTGTATATTTGTCTCTATTTGTTAACTTATAAGCTTTACCATCTCTTTATTTTGTGTCATATCAGTTAAAAATTTGATAATTTCAATAATGTCAAGGGATGCAAGAAATGTTCGGATTTTTTTTTTTAAAGGAATTTCAAATATATTTTATCAAATTCTATTGTTTTAAAAATCATTATATACAATATTTTCTGCTCTCCACATAAATTCAGAAATTAAACTGAATATATTGTATGGAACTTTTACGAAATTTCAACATATCAACCAACCAACTGAAAGTTGTTAAAAACATTATTTCTAAAATATTTTTTTTTGTATTGCTAATAATAAAGGTCAAAATATGTTTAAAAGTGTAAATTTTAATCGAATTTTCACTCGTTTTGCAATTACAACTCAACGAAGTCTCTTTTCAAACTACAAATATAAATTGATCCTGAATTGTCAGGATCGGTGTGTTTTTACATTTTTAGAAGCGTTATCTTTTACCCAAAAAGTTAGCTATAATACAAAATGTTTGTAAATGCTCCAATTTAACAAATAACAGTTTTTTTTACATGTTTTGAGACCCCGATTACAAAAAATCGATCGTTTAGTTTCAGGCGTGAAATGGTTAGATGATTGACCCAAGAAAGGGAACTTTATCTTAACACATACCAAAATAATACCAATATATACAAAAAATGCATCTAATCAAAGACACATATTTAACAAGTACATTGTACATTTTTTTTATTCAGCCGCTGGGACACCATTTTCTGTGACATCACAGAAACAATTTCAATTGGCGTTGTCACGATAACTCATGACAAATTCATCTGAAATTAAAAAACAAAGATTTTCTGTTAATAGATGCGTATAGCGCGTGCTTGATCGAAGGAAAAAAATATATGAATTTTTGTTTTCCTTACGATGCGATTTTCATCTTCTGTTTCGGGCATAGTCCTGGCTGTTTCGTTGAAAATTCCAGTAGCGACAAATGCAGCAATCTCGACTATTTTCGAACCAGCAGGCATAATAAGCTTATATGGACTAGTTAGCCTACAATAAAAAAACGTTTCAAACAATAAATATTGACTAAGTTGTTAATAATAAATATCTTTTGACCAAATTATATATTTGAAAAAACATATTTAGGTGTGTTTTTTTTTGGCCAAATTGTTATATGTAATATTTCCGGTAGAATTATACATATATAAAACTAATATTCTTTATTTCACATAAAATCAAAACCTAAACATTCTCATCATTGAAAGCTGCCTATACCAATTAATCTGGCGACTTTTATTAAGGCTATTTTGACAAATGGAAATAACAAACGAGCAGTATATCGAAAAATAAATGCATTTTTTTATAAATGCAACTAGCTGTAACCAAAAACAACTTCTTATGTAAGACATTCTTGTGTGCCTATTTATACCGCTACCAAATCGGAGCTAGTCTCATTTTAGTTTCAAACGACCTTGCAAAATGCTCGCGCTCATTCTATATTGCAAATGCATTTTATATGTATATATGTTATATAGTTATTTTAGTACAATATTGCATTTGCGCGCCCATTTGTTCTAGATGCACAATAATACAAAAAAACCAAATCGGAAATTGCGGTGCGGCCGGCAGGCGGTGCTCCTACGCCCCTGCGCCCGCGCTCTTAATAAAGATAATCACAATAATATTTGTATGTATAATTGTATATATATATATACAAATTATATATATACGTCATGTATATAAAACCATGTTGAGTTTATTTATGTTTGCCTGAGTAATACAATTGTTTCTCTGTAGTCTCATTCGATCTTTGCTCAAAAAAACCCAAAACATTATAAATATACAACTAGATTGCGTTCACTTTTGTTCACTGCGATATCGCGACTTTATATGTATTTATATAAACAGTTCATTTTGCATTTTCCACGGCTCTCTGCGAGCATGTATATGTGTGTGTATATTTTCTCCGACATTGCTTATTATTATAGTGTATATAATCGTGTATAGCGGTTTGCTTGCATGGCGCGCGCGCAAAGAGCGAATGAACAGTTTTTTTCAAGACGTTGCCGCGAACAGTATGACGCCGCGCAGCTCATCCGCTTAAACTTGCGCGCACTTAATTTTCAAATTGTATTTCCATTAGAACTTTTCATATCATTGAAATGTAAATATATTATTTTTGCGGAAAATATATAGTTTATATTGTTTAATCGATGCGGGATAAATAAGGACTTCGGTTTGTTGTGGCCAGCCCGTATCGATCGTTTGTCGTTTGGTGTATTATTCCTACCAACATGATTTATTAAAATTATGTTCAATGTTCATCTATATACAAATCTCGACAAAATTTTCATGTTGGACGCGCACAGTTGAAATAATTAACTGGTCGAATAAATACAAATAATTGCGCTGGTATACAGTTTTAGTATATAAGTGAATTAAATTGAAATTAATGATCTCAGCAAAATACTCATTGTGCGAAATTCATGTTTAATACGCGATAACAAGAATTCAGTGCTTGTGCGGTGGTGTTAATTGCATAATGCAAAGTTTAGTGAATACACATATAAATATTTCAACAATAATGTTATCGTTATAAAAGTGAAGTTTTCGAGCCTATTGCGCCGACGCACAACGCGATTGTTTTGCAATTGTATATAACCAAGCAGCAGCAGCGTATATAATTGCATATATACATATATTTTAATTACAACCAACGCGAGAACTGGCAGAATAACATCTGGCATTAATATTGGATAAAATATTGCGTGCGCACACACGCAATGCCTGTAGTACCCCGTCCCAAGTGCGCGCCTTGCGATCATGCGTGTTGGCAGGCAGTCTAATCGTCTTAATAGAATAAAATTATTTGTTATACAATCCGAGTAGTTTTTCAAAGGAATATTTGCGAAAAAACATTTTATTTATTATTATTAATGAACTGTTATTATATTTGAACCAAAATGATATTTTTTTGTTGTTTACGTCACGTGGTCAAGCGATTTTATCTCGGTTTTAAAGTCAGTTTGTTTTGATAGCGATAAGAGTTTCACTGACTTAATTTCATGCTCAGACAATGGCGTTATAATGTTGTTTCCATATTGTATTGTATTTTTAGCTGACACTAATTTATAAATAAATACACAGCTATACATTTATTACTATTTATAATAAATCCATCATTCTTATAAACGCATATAATATTTCCAAAAATATACATTGTACGATTTTACCATCATAAACGCACGTAATTCGAGAATTTCTTAAAAATACAAAGATGCTCTTAATCGCATTTCTATTCGGTATATTTATTTTCGTATCCGTGTTACCTTCAAAAAACACACACACACACACACACGGAATATATTTTCTTAATGGTTTGGGATTGCGGGATTTTCATGCACGTAACACGTATAATTAAGACGAGCGACATGCATACCGCTGAAAATACACATACCTGCGCTAAAGCATAATTAGCCTGAACATTTTTTTTTATAAGCTCACAAATACTATCAACTAGACCAAAACATAATATAGCTCTCTATCCGAATTTTTAATTTCACTTTAAACTGTACAAAGAAGAATTTCTGGCTTTTCATGGGCTCTTATGTATATACTATATAAAGACGCTATAGTTGTAATTTGCATGAAGTTTGTTTATGTTACAAATTTCTAACGCTTGTAAGCGCGTCCGGTGCGTCTTAACGGCAATTGAATAAGCACATTTAAATATTGCTCTAATTAGCGTCTCGTCTCGTTATGTATATACAAAATACGCGAATTCGCTAAATTTATGAGCCATTCGTCGCAGTCTCTCGACCATTAAATTAGAACTTGATCGCATTTCGAGTGCATATATACCTCTACTTCTACTACAATTTAAAATGTACATATTTATACTAAGTATTTCGGAAAAAGCAGATCTGCGTAATTGTGCTGCGGTGATCTTATGAACTTATGCAACACATGGAAATGATACAAATCATTGAACTTTGCAATTATATAATTGATTTGATTCTTTCCTGTGTGTTTGCGTCGTCTGTATATTATTAGACCGGCATATTTTCTAAATTGAAAAAGTGCAAAAACTAGAAGTTATGTTATTGAAAAATTATATGGAAAATCCTATAGTAAGTTTTATATCTTATTTTTAGTTGTCTATAAAATTATGACTTTTACAGTGAAAAAAATTAATACCGTCATTTTTTATATATTTTTGCAGTCAACTCTATCACTCTTTTAAGGAGCTTTAAAGATTGTATCAAACGTTCATATTTGAACGATAAAAACAAAATATAAATTTTGATCAAATTAATTATTTTTAATAACTATCGCATTTATTCTCCACATCGTTCAGATATTGTTAGGAAAATCTTAAATCTGCGCTTTTTTTTAAAAGCATATCTCGGTCCTAATTCTAATTTTATTTTTATTCTTTGAAATAAAAAAGGTAGAGCTTTAAAGTTCCTTAAAAGCACACCTCCAAAAAGGGGTAATAGTGTCAGTAGAGTCGATTTTTTCAATTTGGAATTTTCGTTAAAAGCCCAAAAGCTGCAAAAAAATGACGTTTGTTGCCTCCGCATTGCAGTTAAAAAATAATATTTTTTCAATAAAAATTCCATATTTCATATGGAAAAACTGAAAATATTTTCAAATATATATTTTTTTTTCAATTTGTAAAGGTTGTTTATACCGTTCGAAATGCAATGTTGTACTATTTACTTTAATGAGACAAAAATACAAACAAAGTTTTTTTGGCCTTTATTAAAAGTCACTAAGTCACTAACTCATGGGGCAGTATGCATGAAAACAGTATAATTCTACAAGCCTAATTATTTGTTTTATACTTGAAATAGAAGCAATTGCAATTTGCAATTTACTTTAATTTTGTATGATAAAAAAATAGCATTTGCTATATCCAATTAAAAGCTACAAATGCGTTTAAAGAAAACTAGCTGAATTTTAAATTGATATGAATTTAAAACAGAATACTAAATTATTTTTTATGCATTTTTTTTTGGATTAAAAGCAATAGTTTTTGTATGTATACGTCAACTTCACGTGCGTTTATTTTTAATTTATTTCTCAATTCTTATATCGGAGACTCATTCTCTCGACATACTACCGTTAGCTAGGTTTGATGTTGACAAAATGTAAAATATTAAAATTGAGCTCGAATGCCTCTTCAACCATCAAATAAACATATAAAAACAATCCCTCTTAGGGATTGTTAGATAGTTAATCAAAATATAAATTTCGAAATATTCGATCACGAAATTTTGCAATTATTACGAAAGATTTTTTGTATAATAATAACATAATAAAACAAAAATTTTAAAAAATCCAAAAAAACTAATATATGTTTATTATGTGCATGTGAAAAACAACAAAAAATATCAGAATTATATTTTTTCAAGTTCATCTCATTTTATAATCATACGAAAAAAAATACCTTGAATATAATTACAATGTTTACTTCTAAACTTGTATGTACATCATGTAACATATAAGTTTCAAATGAATGCATTCCATTTACATTAAAGTGATTGAATGTCAAGAATAATTTAAAAGGCAATTTATTATTTCCACTCAAAAATTGATATAATTTTCTGAAACATAATCTATACCTTTGCAAGAAGAGCTTCCGAATTGCATTCATTATATAATAATGCACAAATATGCATTTCTATAATCGGTCTTTGTGCAGATAATACCTCTGCGGTTCTGCGAAAATGCGATAACCGTGCACGCTTGAACGTTGCCGCGATCGTGTCGAGCTAATATCCATTTTTCTTGTTTTCTTTTCATTTTAATTGGCATTGTTACGTGCCGCTGGTTTTTGCATTCAAGGAAGCGAATCACACGCTCGGATGAGGTGTCTGGACAATGAATATGAAATTCCAAAAAACAAACCGCTAGCATGTAACACCTGCGCGCAAGATCTATTCAAGCGGATATCCGATCACCTTTAGGTACTGAAACCAATAAACAATTGTACTTAATATGTAATAGAGAGACTCTCTTTTGTTGTTACTAGGAAAATTAGTTTTACTTTTATACATAAATTGTAAATATAATAAGTTAATTGATGTGTGGCCACAATTAATTGGGTGCAATAAATGGTCACTGATCACTAAAACAGCAGGTTTCTCGGGTTTATTTATATTATATAGAAAGCCACTGTGGTTATCGTTGTAGCAATTATAAGTCGCAATTGAAGACACCACAGTACGCTAACACTTATCTATATGTATATAGAAGCTGCGCTGTAGATTTTCTTATACATATCAGAGCATGTTTGTTTGTCTCCTCGCGTGTATTTTTTTTGCACGCAATAACGAGTTTAATCTTGACCTCAAGTTAGACGACGACTCTAGGTTGTGATAGAGTATGTATTTAGTCGGGATGAAACGATGAATTTAAACGAATACGTTGCTTAATTGATGCTGGTAATAATATTCTTTTTGATAAGCTCTATGATGTGATGTGTCACTCGTGAACATTGAATCGTTCGTCAGTTAGTCAGTCAGAGTTTTCCATAGAGTTGAAATCGTCGTTTATATTAAATCATTCGCAAATATTCCAATGAAAAACTGTTAAAAATTCCTATAATATAACAGATAAGTGATAGACTGAAAATAGTGCCATAAATATTTCCGGGATTTTATAGTGATAAAATGAGTGTATTTCTTTTCGCAAGTGATTTTGCGACAAGGTTGAACGTGTGCTAAATTGAAAATGTCCACTATCGAGATACCCAGCAGTGAGCCGGAAAGCCTAGACCTAGACTACGACGACTGGGAGGGCCAGTTTGAGTTTGTTGGTCCAAACACGAGTAACGCTAGTTCAGCCGGTCGACAGCTGCGCCTAAGCTCTTCCGGTGGTGATGATGATCTGAACTTTAGTCACTACGTGCCAAACAGTCAGCAGGCGGTACTGTTTGACGAAGAGACATTCCTGAGTCTGCAGCCGGACTCGGGTCCGCCATCGGGGTTTCTAATCGAGAATGCATTGCATGATATGAATCACAGTGATCTGCTGAAAACGAACAAGGACGCGTTTAATAAAAAGTTCATAGCCAAATTTAAGAACAATAACTATAATAATAGTAATAATAATAATAATAACAATAATAAGTCAGTAAGTGCAGAGGAAATTGCCAATATCAAAAACAAGCTACTGCAGGAGGATTTTAAGCTGCACGGCATCAAGTCAACAATTATGGACGAATTCACAGCAGACTTGTGTGACGACCTGTCCGAGCAAGTATGTGTGATCTTAGATTGACTTTTTTGGTACCACAAAATAATTAACATTTCTATCTCTCTCACTTTTTATATATAGAACAGCATATAATTACAAATAATGCATGTAATTTATTTATAAATGTTTGTTCACACATTTCTCGGAGTTTTGTGTTTAATTTTCACCGCATGAGACCTGTGTGCGTGGTGTTTGCTTTTTCTCTATTCGAATCGAAATGTCGGTTTTTCATTATTTAACAATCTGTCGTCGTGTTCATTTATTGTAATTTATTGAGTGCCGCAAAGAGGCTTTCTCTGAAATTGATGCAATCGCATAATGAGCTGAATATATTTCCACTTTAATTTTCACGCAACTACATATCGCCGTGTTTTTGTTTATAAAATCGTGTTTGTATTGTGGGCTACTCATTCGGGTACATGAAGAAGAAGCATTATTGTGTCAATCACTCAATCAAACGGTAGACAGATGCATGAGAAATTGCAAGTTTAATATACATTTTTTTTTAAATTAATATTAGCGCAGGGGCAACAATACATTTTTTGTACATAGTATAATCTATAATGTATAAATCGACAAGCACTTCTATATGAACGTTTTATTACTGTAGCGCCGTTTTTATAAAATCTGAAATGTAAAATTAATTAACTTTATGGTTTCTAAATCAATCGGGTTTATTCAGTTAACTTAATTTTAATAAAAACTAAAAACTTTTTTTACAAAAGGGCCTTCTTTTAAAATCATTTATTTTAACTTGAAATTTGTTTGTATGCTTATGGAAAAATATTGCGTTGGCTTATTAACCAACTTCAATCAATCAAAATAATAAAACAAATTACAATTTACTGTAATTTCTTTTATAATATAAAACGATAAAACAATTTTGTATAATTTGTGTATATTTGTTATATTACGTTATATTATTATATTCGATATTGTGAAATTATGATGTTTTTTCATATACAAATTCCTTTTTTTTATAATAATAGCTATGTTTATTATTATTAATTATTATTATAAAATCAAAACCGATTTAAATATATATTTTACAAATATATTTAATATGATTATTTTGCATTATCTCCTATAGTTTTAGTTTATAAACTTTTGAAATTAACTTATGGATTATATTCCCATTAATAGGCAGGAGCATTAAAAATATAAATAGCATAGTGATGTATTGTGAGCACAGACTCTAACAAAACAAACAATAAAATCAGTCACTCTGATTGTCTTAGAATTACAATCAGCAAACCAACTATGTCACTTCCCATTGTATGAGTACGTATTTAGTTTAATCCATATAAATGAGTACGTTTTTAATTAGTAATATCGTTTGTTGGATTTTGAGTTATTGTGACTTGTGAACGTGTGACTGCGCGTTGACCACCAGTGATTCACTAGCGTAAACCGTTTGTTGATTCATAGATCCACTTTTATTTTTAAAACTATGCAATCTAAATAAAAATTATTATTCTAGAAAAAGGAAATAGAAAATAAAAATATTTACAAAAAACATTGACGAAAACAGTTTATAAGAAATAGATTATTATTATTTTTTCCTTAGTTAAAATTGGACCTAGGCACTTCAAAACTGGTTATATTATAATATTTTGAAATACTAAATTCGACTCAGGAAAAAGTAATTTGCGATTTGTTAATGAGATTATTGTTTTTTGTATTCGTGTTAAAAACCATAAAAAATGTACAGATTTTTAACTAGTATGTATATCATGTTTTTTCGCGTCACTTCAAAAAAAATCACGAATTTTTACCGAAGTCATGGTCCTTTTCGTACCACATTTTTCATCGGTACCCTCTTCTAAATCAATTTCAATGATAAAACCGTTGCGCTTACTCCACAACAATATGATAGACTGGAAAAAATATAAGAAAAATTGTTAAATTTTTTTTAAATCATTTATCGGAGAATTTAAAATAAAAAAACTTTTATGGACAATGGCGAGTCTGTGAAAATATGCAGTTACAAATACATGAAAATTATATAATGAAAAATTTCATGTCTGTACCTGGATTTGAACTCACGGCCCTTCGGTTATAAGGCAGTAACCCAGACTACTGTGCATGCGTGTGCATAGACTAAGTTCAAAATTGCAGCAATCTTTCGGATGCAAAGTCTCACACATTTTATCCGATAGCCAGACAGCCCTTAAGTGCCTATCACTCAGAAATTATCGAAATAAGATTTACTGGGCGGTACGGTTTTCAGAAAGCGAGATATGTTCAGCAGCAGCAGATAGCTTCTCCTTTTCAGACAGTTTTTGTCATTGCTAAAATGTACACATGCTTAATTTAAACTAGGCAAACTGCATTGCGTAACTATCCGTCAATGCAATTTGCATATACGCGCAATAAATTGTGACAGCATTATTCAAATCTGTATTGCTCGTCTAAGTGTAACATTCTAACTAAGTCACTTGAAATAATTTCAATATTTACTTTAAATCAGAGGTTGAGGTCAAACACTTTATTCTCGATGATACTTTTCAGTCTGTGCATACATACAAACTGTTCCAAAAAATCAAAATTTTGCCAAAAACGCTTATGTGCCTTTCGGATAGTCTTTCCGGGATACAGAACTTAGTAGATCCCATTTTGAAGATTGTTCATTCGTTTTTGCTTAATCACAATTGATTAAAAGAGTAAGTAATTTGGAGCTGGACTGGACACCACGATCCAACATGTTAAGTACTTCTCTTCCTGTTTTTTCTACCTTCTTCTCTTCATGTGCCTGAATCTTTTGCTTCTTTTAAATCTTGTCATAGCGACGTTTTTACGAAAATCGACTTTTATTAATTCGGTTCATTTAGCATCACAGAGTTAGAAAATATATTCATTTCTTTCGCATCAGCATCATAAACGATTCATTTTTTTGAGCCTTTGGGTTTTTGTATTTGTGAGAAGCTCATGATCTGCTTTTTTATGCATATCCGCTTTTATAGATTTATAAATAGGTTACTTCTACTGTAGATACATTTCCTGACGAATTGTGTTTAGCTTAAACAGATTTTTGGATCGGGCGTAGTTTTTCAATTTCTTCTAGCACATTCTAAATGTTTAAATCGAAAAGAGATTTTTTATCAGTCAGTATAATTGATTACTATTTACTCATGTTATATATAAATACACAATTATTACATTATGGCTTAATGTACAGTCGATCTATATCCCACAGTCGTGTTCATTCTTTTACTTTAACCGGTAATCCAAGTATCCTACAATTAAGCCATTTGAATGTATTTTTTTTAAAAATAAGCGTGCAGATAGCGAAACCACATTCATGGAACGCGTCATAATTGGTTATGAAAGGTGGGTATATCAGTTTTATATGGCAACAATCATCCGAATGGCATGCCGAAACTAAAAATCGCGATTACCATAATTCAACCAAAATACAACTCGGAAGCCTATTTTGACAATATTGAGACCATAAAAAAATCGGATAAAAGGAGCTTAAATCAATATACCTTCGAGGCCTATCAAAAATTCATAGATTATATTGAATTAAACGTTTTCATATGTTTATCGCCACTATTGAAATTTAAAGGTAATAAAGAAATAAAATAAAATTAAAAAAAATACTGAAACTTTTTGATAAATATAGGTATAATAACAAAATTCAGCATGAATTGAAATAATTAAATAATAATAAAAAAAAATTGAAAAAATATTTGCTACCTAAGAATAATAGTTCAATACAATAACAATACACCAAAATACAAATGACAATTTGAAAGTTTTATTTTTGTATACATATTTAAAAAATACCACCTCCATTCATAGTTTTCTGTGGAGCGTACACACTATCATTTATCACACTATGTTTTGACCAACAATATAAATAAATACAATTAATTCAAGCGCGCGCATATATTCATAACACCCGCCATCGGTCTGAAAAGAGGTCGTACGTGCATTTCAGACATTGTGTTCGCATATAAACACTCACCCACGCACGCATGCTTTTGTGTTAGAGAGCTCAAACTTACATTATTTATGAAAACAGCTATCAATTTAGTATATCACTTTGTTAAGCGTGGAAGACGTCGCCACGACCGGGGACTCGACATGCGAGGCGATACTCGCGTTTCCGTTTGTTTATAAATTTATTATATCCAGAGTCTAGAGTTTTAATGGTTCTTGGGGCACGGGCTCGTTTGTTTCTAAGGCGCGCGCTGTTTTTGATTTTCCGAATAATTAATAGCTTCTCTCTGTTGCTTCTGGATGTATTTTAAGAGTTTTTTTTTTGGAGTGCAACAAGCAACGGTCGGGTTTCTATACTGAAATATGAATCACGCTCAAGTGGGGAACACAAGTTAATCACCTCCGCTGTTGGAGCTGCACACGCGTTAGCATTCATATTTGTATATATAGTTTGCAGAGCAATCTACAAGCTCGTTGTGAAAAATTAAAATCAATTACGACCACTTAAGCGTAAGCGTGATTCACGCTGGTTAAAAGCACGAATTGCATGTATAAATTTTGTATGATGTGATCGCAGATCGCGCACATCAGTGCACGATGAGCAAGGTCGCCGAAAATAGACGCCATCGTGCGCGCGTCGATCTGTGTGTGCCTACAAAACAAAACAGAATAATTTTCAAGATTTTCGCGAAAATATCTATATAACAGAGATACATAACGGTGTGTTTATATGCGAGAGCTTTTGGCTCGTATGTATAGAATCCCAGGAAATACATGAGCACACACGCATTTCTGAGAATATTATATAGATATTTACTCGAAAAAGATGGATGACGATATGGTTGAAGATTTTTTAGCGGAAATTCAAGTTTTAAAAATACAATTGGGTTTCCTGGTAAATGCGCAATGAATACCAACGCATAGAATATTTCTAAATAATTGAGTAAATACATTTTTTTTGCTAATGTCAGCTATTTTCTTTGTTTTTCAGCTGGAAATACTTCAAAGACAAGTAACCAATCTAGCCGATACCCAAAGTACGGTAGATGACAGGACGACCAGAACAAAAACAGAACATGCGGTTTTGCAGGCCAGGTATCACATGCTTGAGGAACAGCTACGAGAGGTGAGTGTCAGCTTAATTTGAACAGTTTGTAAAATAATATTTATATATTTCAATTTTAGGCTGAATTGCGTTCCGAGGAGCGCGTCGTAGAAGAACAGAAGCGTCATCGTGAGCTGTTGGCCCGCGTCGAACGGGAAGCCTATTTACAGAATGAAAATTGTCATATTAAAATTAAGACCATAGAATTAGAGGCCAATGGACTAAAGGAAGAGGTACACATTATTGGAATTATCTAGCTGACTGCATGAATTCTTATAAATCTTATATTTTAGATTCAAAGGATACGCATGCAATGTGATAAACAAGCAGCTGACCTACACACAACGGAGGAAAAACTCGAGAATGCACGTGAAAATCTGATTGTTTCGCAAGAAGAACTGGTCGAAGCCAAAGCCAATGAGAAACGATATCTGGCCGATAAACTAGCAGCCGAAGATCTAATGGTCGAGCTAGGCAAAGAGGTGGAACGACTTCGAAGCGAGTCGGGTCCAGCGTTGCCAACCACATCACCGGAGTCCATTCGTCTAGAGGAACTGCACCAAGAACTCGAGGATTTGCGACAAACTAATCGAGGTTTGATAAGCAAAACATCTCATTCAAATAAATTTAAAAATAATTTTAATACTTTTTTTAGCTTTATCCGAGCAAAATGAGGAGCTGCAGGCGACCATCCTAACTCGAGGCGTAGAAGAGGGCATGCATCTGTTGAACGGCACATCCAACAGTCTGGCTCAAGAACTAGGCGAGATGAGTCAACGACAGGTATGTCTTTGTTTCGAGTAAAGCAACATACCGAAAATTCAAATATTTAGAACCACATACATAGTGTTTGTCCAATGGAATGCTAGATAATTGCGTAAAAGTTGGGTTATGTGTCCGGGAGCGAATGAGAAAATGTGTATATATAAAATTGGGTTTTGTTTTTGTAGAATCTCATTTTTTCCATTAACGTGTAATTTTTGCTTTAAACTTAGTCGTTTTTTGCTTGTTTACAGGATTCGGTCGACTCGACAACCTTAGCATCCCTTAATCAGGTAATTATTTGGGATCATTTGTTTGTGCATGTTTTTTTTATTGTTTTAGTATATTCTAATAATTTGTTTTGAGTGTTCTTTTTTGTAGGTATGTTTTTTTTATATGTGTGTGTCTGACAGTGCATGTGATAAACCACACTTGATAGGCATCGCGATATAAACGGCATGAACATACGAACACATAATGCTTATATATTGAAGATTTCCACTATATTTTTATAATTTTTGTTTAAATTTTCAGCTGCAAAGCGCATACCAAGACAAAGAGGACGAGAACTTGCGCCTTAAGAAGTACATTGATACGATTCTTCTAAACATAGTTGAAAACTACCCACAACTGCTAGAGGTCAAGATGAGTGGTGAAAAATAAAGGAATCCATATTCTTTACCACAAATTCAATGATGAATGCATCATAGCGACTACAATTTCTAATTATATTTAAACATTTAAGTTTAAGAGAGAGAAAACGTTACACACACACCACATACACACTGAATAATATTTTATATAATATTTTTTAAAAGCAGCAGAATATTTTTTATATACATAAAGTGCAGTCTCTGTGGAATTACATCATTGTTATACCATAAGTGATGATGTAGCCCAAATTTTTTAACCGGTATAGAAAACAATTATTTAAAATTTAAATTATAGAAAACAAAATATATAATCGCATGTCCTTTTTTAGAGAAATTGTCCAATTCAGACGATAGAATAATATTTTTAAAATCAAATTTCGCCTTGAGCCAAACGTTGCTGTTATTTATGTATGTTAAATTCTAGAAATTGTCCTGTTTGTATTTAGACAAAAGCAAGAGGTTTTTGTTTTAATTGAAAATGAGTACCAAGAAACTATAAATATGTGAGACCGCCTAACAATAAAATATTGAGAAAAAAATTGATTTAGAAGACTAATTACTGTTACAGATTATTTTTGAAATATTATTAGTAAAATGATTATATTGTAGAATTTTTAATGCAATGCATACTTAAAAATCTTATTGAAGATTTTGTATTTGTAAATATAATTGATTCAAGGAATTGCAAGTGTTTTGGAATAAATGCTAGGTTTTCTAAGAATAGTTGTCTAAATTACCTTAAAATTATTGTTAAATAATAATAAAAGAATCAATCTAAAAATATGTATTGTATAAAATCATTTTGTATTCAAAAGCTTAGGATCTATTCTTTATCTATTATAAATATTGATATTCATCATTTTTTGTATTCAAATTATCTTGCTTTTGCTGCAAGTCTAGCATTTCATTGGAAGTGTTCGTAAAATTGGGTACATCGTTCAGATCAACTTCGAAATTCTTCATTTGATTAAAACGCCTGAGCATTGTTGTCATTTCCATATCCAATGAGTCGTCCACATCAATTGCTGTGGCAGTCTTTTGGATATTTTTTAAGTATTCTTCAAATTCAGTATTAGCTCTATTGGCATCGTCATCATTCTGCTCAATGCCCTTTGTAAGAATGTCGGATAACTCTTGACTACGTTCGCCGATCTTGCAGAGACTACATCGAGAATTGTATAGTTTCTTGTGCAACATCTGCAGCTGAAGACGCTCTTGGCTTAGCTCTAGTTTGTCCTGCGAAAGTTTAGTTTCTCGGTCGGTGAGGTCACGTGTATTTTGCTGAATTATGCGCAATTGGTTTAACAATTGCTGTTCGATCTTTTTTGTCGCTTTTGTGGCATTCTCGGCGTTTTTCTGGAGAATAAAATAAATTGTTATTGGTTTTAAATTCTGACAATTTGTAATACCTGTTTCAAATGAGCTTCTTGAATGGCAGCATCTAGTTCTCTTGATTTACCATTGAGAATACTCTCCTGATCGATAAGTTCACGTTTTTTGGTTTCAAATTGTCTCTGCATTGCCATGAAACGTTCTCGTTCCACATCCGACTGACGAGCAGCGTCCTAATAAAATAATATATAATATGTACTCGTATATATATAAACAGTGAGTGTCAAAAGTCGTCATGAATGGCCTTATTGAGCACAAAAAGCCGTTTGTATTGAAGTTGAATCTCGATGAATTTCCTTCTCAAAGTAGTACCCAAACCAAGGTTTGGACTTCTGAAAATCAGTTAACTTTTGCGATTTTAATTTGTTCGGGTGACCGGATAAATGTGTGAAGAAAACCAAACACAAAGTTCGAACATAAACATCTACAAGCTACTGTAAAACATGGAGGAGATTCGGTAATAGTTTGAGGCTGTTTTTTTTATTTTTTTTTAGTATTTATCGATGCGATAATGACAAAGGAGTCCTACTTGGCAATACTTAAGAATGATCTTAAGAGTTCTGCGGACATGTTTTACATTGGTAGCAAGTTTATGCTTTATTAGGGCAGGGATATGCAAGATTATGAATGGACCATAATCACTGGATCAAACAAAAAACTTGTAAATTGTTCCGAGTGGCTCAAAAATGGTTCAAATGGCCGCAAATATCGCCACCGGCAATGAGACTGTCTCTTCAGGATAAATCCTTGAAAACCCTTCTTTTTGCCTCATAACTGCGTATAACCCCTTAATAGATGTAGCACTTGATGAGGCGTCGAATGTTGTTTACGAAATACAAACTGCTCAGGAGGGAGTACACTTGTATATTTAATGTGGGAATAGAGCTTCGTTTGGATAAGTATCGCAAATAGTTTCCGGTTGATGTTGGGGAGGTTAATAGGACGGTAACTAGTGGGTTCGTGTATGGTTTTGTGAGGTTTGAATAACGCAACATCCTTATTGTTCTAGCATTTCGGGAAATAGCTAAATTTAAGGCACTTATTAAAGATTTCTTCACTGAAGTAGTTTATTGCGTTTCACGATAGGTGTCTAAGTAATATGTTTTGAAGACAATCTGTACCCGGAGCCTTAAGTGGTCGGAGTGATTTAAAAATTGCATTATCTCATCTGGGGAGCAGTATGTGGATCTGTCGTTGTTCACCATTCCAAAGATTGCAAACAGTCAAAGAGACTGTTAGGGTGTGTGCACGAGAGAAGGTTGCTGCCAATAGTTTTGCTTGTAATTCTGCTGTGTGACCGAAGTTGCTGCCGTCGGGAATTGTGATGAATTTTTTTGCGACTTTCCCGCGATGAGTTTTTTTTTGCTTTTTATGTGGGATGCGTGTTCTTTGCCATTGGTGTTTAGTACGATTTCGTAGACTAGTGAGATGCATTGTAGTGTCAGATAGTTCAACCCTATTGAATGCTTTACGAGAAGGAATAGGAATATGACTAGCATCGGTGATTATTTTGGGTGAGGTTTTTTTATTCTAGTCTCGATTTCTAGAGGACTTTGGAGGTCTTGATACCTGTGAGTTCATTCAAAACTATTGATTGATCAAGTTGGTGCAAAGTATTTGTCACATCAAAGTCGCGCACAGAGGGCTGTCGGTTTAAGTGTTCCGGATAGTATGTTGGATCGAACGGAGCAAGGCTGAAAAACAGCATAAGGTCCAGAAAAACTTTTCCTGCAGCATTACGGCCGACAAAGTTCCAATAACTATGACGAGCATTGAGAACGCCTATTACGCGATATTTTCCAGAACCAGATGTCATCATACGAATGACATTTGTCATCGATGATTAAAACTCACTTTGACCAGAGGACAGTAACCGAATATCGTTCTTAAAGTGCCGAGAGAAGAATGCACTGAGGAGAGCATATAAACGTGAAAGCGGATTTTCTTTGCGTCCTTTAGTTTGATTGTGTTGTATTTCTGAATAGAGCGATTTTATACGCAACCGATAAGAACGTGTGTTACCCCGCGACTCCATGATATATATTTAAATAATTAGTTAGAAATAAATAAGTTAATGTCTGGCCTAACCTGTGCCACTTTTACGGCAGCATCGATTTCCGCTCTGGAAACACCTGAATCTGTGCTGGGCATATTAAGGCGCATCATCGTTTCCACCTTTGATTTTTCTGCATACATGGCCATACGATCATCATCGATTTGTTTTCTGTTCCGTTGTATTTCGGCAATTTGAAGATTTTTCAACTCCTACAATGATAAAAACATTAAAGGCAAATTTAGTAGTCATCATTTTAGATAAGAATCGCCTTCTTCGATCTTGCTCTTGCGCAGAACCTGCTAAACGCAAGAGCGAGATCGAAAATTAGCCCAAATATATACTCTAAAAATGAGGAATTATTACTTCAATTCTTTTCTCGTCTCTGATTTGTTGTTCTCTGGCAAAGTTTCGTTCTCTTTCGAATGAAGTACGTTCTGCCTCTAGACTGGCACGTTGCTGGCGTATTGTCCAGTTTTCCTCGGCAGAACTCTTAAACAAAACAAAATATTAAATGTCATATAAATAATAGTTAATACGATTTTATACCTGGACTATTGCACTAAGTTTCGTTTCAAGGGTCTGCACAAGATCCAATAACTTCGTGCGTTCCAATTCAGTTGTCTCCTTAAGTCGATCGATAACCTTTTGCTGTTCTGTATATTTTTTTAAATATTACTTTGTATTTGATCAGAAAATCTCATCCTTTTTACCTTCAACCCGTTTCTCACGAACTTTCAGCTGGATTTCTCGTTCACTGTGCACCTTATCAATTTTCTCGTGCAAGTCTTCTCGGATTGTCTGCAGATCACCTGTGGCGTTCTCCAGATAGGCCGACGCAGACTTCAGGGTATCCAAATAGTTGCCATTCTCCTGAACCACAGCAAATTCCAGGAGTTTAGATTGACGAATATTCTCTATCATATTCTTGTGACCCGTGGTTACATTTCTTGATGCTTAGCCTTAAGTTTGGCAAACGTTTGATCAACATTGTCCTGCATGTCTTTCAATTTCACGCCGTACTCTCTGCGATCAGAGTCCTTTTCTCGCTGTTTATTGCCTCGATTTTCAGTGTATAAAACTCTGCTAAACTTTGGTTCTCACCGCGAAGACGACGCTCCAAGCTATCTAGATTCTCTTCAAGTAATGTTATTTGTTTTTTATGACTCTGCTCGATCATCTCTACTTCCTGGTCGTGATTACTCTTTATATTCTGCAATAGATCATCTAGACGAAGATTTTCCAGTTCCAGTCGCTTTACATCCGACCGCAGTTCGATTTTCGTCATAGCGCCTTCGCCATCAATTTCATTTTCATCTTCGTGCTTTTCATACTTTGCCCCACTGACCATAGCCTCCGGTTGTACCATCAGCATATTTATATGATAATTTATGCGATTCTGTTGCTGTTTTATACTATCTTCGAGAACACCTTGACGTTGTAGTTGCTTCTGTAACAATGCGTTGAAATTTGTCTCTTGCTGTTGCAGTAGGTCGTGCTGTTTCCGTTGCATATCCATCAAAGCAACTTCTTGGTTTTTCATTTGAGTAGCGATTAGAAGTTGTGTTACATGCTGCTGAAGAGCATGCATTGCGGACTCTGTTTCTAGATTGGCTGTAGTTAGTAGATGTGCTTTTTGGTTAAAGGATGGCTTTATAATGCTAGATAGAACTACAGGCGTCGGTACAATTGCTGCATCGGTTTGATTTGCGTTTGTATTTGGTGTAACAGTATTTTGTTGATAATGATGACTAGATGATGGTTCTTGGTTCGATTTACTCGTTATATCAGCATTTACAGGCTCCTGCGTAGAAGACACACCCAAACCCAACCAGTCAGCGGTGGGATTAACCTTTTTAATCACCTTTGGTTCTTTCTTGGGTGGATCCTCCGCGGCAGTAGCCGAACTTGAGAAAAATCCTAGTGGATCGTTTAAATTAGTTTTCGATGGCTGTCTACGGAATGAAGATGTACGCGGGCGTGACATAGAATACTCGTTTGTATCAGTTTTTTCTAGTGGGGATTGTTTAGCTGCGACATTTCCTGATGTAGCTGGACGCTGGACAGGCGGAGTTTTCGGTGGATCTTTCTTTTGTGGCAACGGCTTTTTGGAACTTGTTATACCTAGTAAATCATCTAATATATTCGATTTCTTCCCACCTTTTGGTATTTTTGGATCAAATCCTAGATCAGACATTGAATCGTCATCATCACCAAAGGATATTTCTTTTTTAACTGCAGGTGCAATTTTTCGTGGAAGTGGTGAAGGATTTGCAATGACTGGATCTTTTTTCTTTGTAGTATCTGGAGTTTTTGATGGAAATGAAACGGCAGCAGTTGGCGCGGCAGGTTTATCATCTTCATCAATGCCAAATAAGTCTTGCATTTTCTTTGCTGGAACGGCTGGTGAAGACTGTTTCGTTGATGCCTTTGGAAGATCATTTTTTCTAGGTTCTTTCTTTGCATTATTGTCAAAGAAACTATCGTTACTTCCTTCACTTAACAGATCACCCAATGGATCATCTAAATCGAAATTCATTTTTTATTTATATTACAATTTTTTATTAATTGATTGATGTTTAAAAAATACATTTGTTTATGATTTGTGTGGTCAACGGTATCCATGGTAATGTTAAATTCCACAAATGCACAAATATTCTTTGATCTATAAATAAAAAATGTAGTCTCCTTAATATTTCAAAATATATCGATAATGCAGCTTATCCAATGCGCAACGTTGGTAGCACTGTAATGTACAGATGACAATATGACATTGACGTTTATCATAGGTCGATCTTAACCGCAAACCGCACTAATCCTCTAATATATGCATATTTACCTATTTTTTGCAAAGTAAAACTAAATCATTCGTTTGATATAATAATAAAAAAGAGTGCGAAATTGTCACTGAGATACTAAAATACAATTTAAACACTTAGTTATGTAATAAACAGTTGCTCAAAAAAGATGTTACCGTTTATTTCGCTAGTGCGTCCAGTGTTTTGCAATCGGACTCTTGGCAGACCGCTGAACTATGCACAGTACTTTGTACGTCTGAAGAGTAGTGGCAGTGCAGAAGATGCGGCCAGACGCTTCAAGTTGCGCTCTACTCTATACTATGTTACCGCTGCCGGTGTACTGTTAGTTGGTCTTACCTATGCTGCAGTCCCGCTGTATCGGATGTTCTGTCAGGTTTGTTTAGTATTTTGTGTAAATTGAATAAAATATATTGAATTATGCCTGTTATTAATAGGCTTACAGCTACGGCGGCACAACTGGACATGACACCGAAAAGGTTTCCTCGATGGAACCAGTACCTGACAAGATAATCACGATTAAATTTAATGCTGACATTGGTGCGTCAATGCGATGGAACTTTCGGCCACAACAGTATGAGATTAAGGTTTGCATTACTATAACAATATTGTATGAATTTAATCCAGTTACTGTACTTTTAGGTAGCACCAGGTGAGACGGCTCTGGCATTTTACACAGCTAAGAACCCTACCGACCTGCCGGTAACCGGCATCAGTACATACAATGTTATCCCCTTCGAGGCTGGCGCATACTTCAATAAAATACAGTGCTTCTGTTTCGAGGAGCAGCAGCTAAATCCGCATGAAGAAGTTGATATGCCCGTGTTCTTTTACATAGATCCTGAAATTATGGCCGATCCAAAAATGGAGTTTGTTGACACGATAACGTTGTCGTACACTTTCTTCGAATCTAAAGACGGTTTTAATCTGCCGTTGCCACCGAGCTACGCTAAAGCTCATTAGTTGTTCAATTGTAGACTATATGTACATACATAGGTAAATATAATAAAATTCTAAAACATTTTATTGGCTGAATAATCAAGGGAAGATATCGAGGAAATTATTTATAGAACGGCGATATCTAGATCTCAAATAAGTGCATATTCTGACGGTTTTGGCACATAGCACTTTTCGGTGATGAGTTTCTAACATATTTCGCCAAATAGAGTTGCTGAATGAATATGTTGAAGTCCAGACACTTTAAATATATTTTTGTCAAGGTTATACAGAACGTCACTCCAAACAAAAATCGAATCTAAAAAATATCTACGATATTGTTTACTCAATTCTGTAAATAAATGATATGAGAGTTTCGTCGTCATGGCTGGAAGTCTCAAATAAACCCAGAATCTAACGTTTGTCTATGAGGATACCTGGCTACTTCCGATAGTATCTAGCCCTAATATCGATAAAAGGAGCTCTCTGCGGTCTGTTATTTTACTATTTCAACACAAAGTACAAATACTAAAGTGTTTCAGATTTAAATAACTTTAAACTGTCACCACGCAATAAGTATTATTTCCAAAGACCCAAAATGGTATGTCTCTCACTCCCCACCCTATCTAAATGTTTATAAAAATGATCTCCCTTTATGTAGGGACATTTCCCAGAACTCTCATAGTGGTTTTTGGAGTCGGGAGAACTACCGCTTCGATATAGGGGCGCGAGCAAGCTTCATAGCCTTAAAAAGCAAATACCGGTAGTTTTTAGAAAAAAGGAATATGATGCGAAGAAGAAAACAGGACAAATGGTCACAAAAAAGCAAGCTGTTTACATGGTCGGGTAGCCTAGATTGCAATTAACGCTAAGTCAATATCAGGTGAAACTGATCAATAAGCGTACCAGTCAAACATTATTGTGGGTTGGGCACATTCCGAGAACGATCGCCGTCACGACGGACCAACCACACTTTGTCGTTCTTTTCCACGGTAAATGCATAAACTTGTCGGAATGTTCTTGGTAGACCGAATAAGAACGTTCTTGTAAAAAGTATTATTTATTTATGGTGACTTCTCTGGGGAGCATTTGTACCGTAGGGGAAAGTGTAATTTTACCGTGGCTGTCAAAAGAAGTGTGGGCGTTTCAACTGTAAAAAAGTAGAAACAAAATAATTGTATGAAAATTTCAAAAAATATTATATAAATAATTTAAAATCCTCGAGTAAAAATTAAACAGAAAGATTGGTTCGAATTTTTTACAAATTAACTCAAGGATTAATTTCGTAAAGAAATCAGGCCTTAGACAATCAAAATCTATATTATTAAACATCCGCGATCCGCGTTTACTGTTAGCAAAAATTACACGCCGAAGTTGCCAATTTTAAGAACTGGCGCACACGCACACGATGCGGGCTGAAAAACACTCACGATTTCACGAAACGACCGCAAATTAAATTTTGATGACTGCGTGCTAGATAAAATGGATGACGAATGACAAACAGTAAATCGGTGACGTACTCAAACATTTCATGTTGAATTTTTAAGGAGAGTCTTGTGTTTTCGTGTAGTAGTAAAATTTAACCGTCCCTGCACGTACGAAGAACGATATTCTTACACGTACATATATGAACGAATAAGTCAATAGTTCTTCAGCGTGTAGTCAAAAAGGAATGACCCTGCACGGTGGGGGAACGATAAACATTTACGTTCATGTTGGAACGAATAAAACTATCGTTCTTCGGGGCCAAAAAGTGGTCCCGAACCGAAATTGGAACCACCACTGGACTGCAAACTGTTTTAAAAACAAAAAACTTACTAAACCGAAAAAAGTACGTGCATTTGTCCGAAAAGATTTACCCGAAAAAGCTCAGCAATATATGTTAGTTCAACAAAACCCCGTACAACCAAATGCCCGCTGCCCGCATTATCAAAGGGACAGAAGTTGCAGGAGGAGTTGACAAAAGCAGTGTGTGTTCTCTCTCTTTGGTTGACGCTCATATACCATTAAAAAAGCTTTGTGAGTAATACGCGTGCTAAAGTATATATTTTTTCACCCGTGTGTGTTTGGGTTTGTTGTAAATGAATAACTGGAACATTTTATATAATTAATATAATAATTATAATTATTATATTGCTATTTGGAGTAAAATGGATAAGTATAATAGTCGAAATGAATATAAATGGCGATATTCATTATTGTCAAGTGAATTCTTGTCAATGTGAGAAGAATTCACTGCCGAGGTGTGCATTTTTGAAACCAAATCACAATAACCAATGAATAGGGTTTAAAACTAAACATAATTCGAGTATTTTATGTTATTGTTGTTGTAAAGGCATTTACTTAACACAAATTCACACCGAAATGAATTGTAAATACGTGCACGTATATTTTCGATGGAATCAAAATTAAGTTCATTTCTTTGCACATAATAAATTTGTGCAACACATTTAGGGTAAACAAATAACTACATATATACAATAACAATAATGGCAACCCTATTATTTAAACGTTTTTCATCAAACATATAATTATTTGGAATAATATAAGCTTTGCCAACACCATCTGGCAACAATATATTTCATTGAATAAATAATAAACGGTAAAATAAATGAAATGTTGATAAGGGAAAATACATTTTGTTTAATTATTTCTTAGAATTCGTTGGCTGAAGTACAGGAGAGCTCAAATGCCCGGAAAAAATTGTATTAAGGGTCGGGGGGATGAAATATAAAATGAAGAGTATTGTAAGATATTGTAAATACCTATCATTT